>JBBBDQ010001672.1:0-15000 GCA_037127315.1 Ascarosepion bandense
TATATATATAACAGACATTTAATGTCTATTATGTTTAATCATGAGCCGTTCTAAACGTCGTATTTTGACTTTAATTTCAGCTGGAAATGAAGACAAAAATTGTCTGAATGTTTTTTTTATTACGCTGGTTCTAAGCTTTGGGCTCTCATGACCCATTTTCAGAGTTGTTACAGGGACGTTAACATAATGACATCTATTACCTCACGAAAGAATTTAGACATATGGTTTTGTTGTTAAGATTTCGATCTCTCGCGTTTTGTGACGTCATCGAACCGAATACACATTTACGACCTGCGTCTACTGTTCGATGACTGTTATTGTCACATAGCAAAGTTTTATATCAACACAAGATATCTTCATATTTGCCGGCTTTTAGGTTAATGTCCCTTTAACCTAACACCCTATATATATATATATATATATATATATATATATATATATATATATATATATACAGAGAGAGAGAGAGAGAGGAGGGGGGGACTCAGAAGGAAGACAGAAAAATAAAAATAAATTAAATCTTGATAGATATGGCTACTGAAATATATTGAAAATTGTGTGTATTTGCGTGTATTTTATCAATCTAAACTTATTTATAAATGGAATTTTGTGTGTGTGTCCGTTACCTATAGACTCCGATATGGCTGAACCGATTTCTTGAAAATTTACACAGTTGTATTATAAGCGTCTGCGAGTGTTCTTAGCTAGGTTTCGTGTCGAGGTACCCCCGATAAATATCAAAAATCGATAATCGAAAAAATCGGGTTATAGAAGGAATGGTTCGATTTTAATCAAATTTGATACACTCATAGACTAAGAGCTAAGAAACGATATTCAGAAGTTTCAACGTTGCAGTTCTTACATAGTGCAGAAAATTGATAATATATATATAAACAGCAAGGTGTTTGTGTGTGTATCTGTTTCTCTGTCTCTATATCCTTTATACAAATCCACAATTTTTATCCAATTCTCACCAAACTTCACACAAATATTCTTTAGGCAGAGTCTGAGCTCCAGGACCATGCATTAGCTTTAAAGCTGTCATTACACCCGAGCAACGCCGGGCTATACTGCTAGTATATTGTATTTGTGTATTCAAACTACAGGTCTTATCGGATGTCATGGAACGGATTCTGTTCCAAAATGAGAGACTTCCCTTTTCTCGTTTTACCGCTATTTTGAGCCGAAAATTGAGCTCCTAAAGAAACAAAAAATCTCCCGACGCAAATCAATGACATTTTTTCAATAAACGCTCGTCACGTTTGGCACATGACAAATAGACAAACGAGATAGCTGATGTCAAATTTCCGGGCATGAACTTGTTGTAGCGATGTCTTCGTAAACGAAAATAGGAACGCGCATTCGTCCCAACATAAAGACGGTGACATTTACGATAATCTCTCTCCAATTACCCAGGCGAAGAATTTGGCTTTTGGCTAAGGAAAATATCAATTAATTTATCCGTCTAACATGGATATATGTATCAGGCCATACCACCTCACTGATGTGTGCCTTCGCGTACATGTGTGCGTGGGTAGATAATCACATTTTTATGCTCTTGGGTGTGTATGCGAATTACATTTACATGTGTATATATATATATATATATATATTTTTAATATATTCTTGGTTTATGATGATCAGCACATGTAGAGCGTTCAGACAAGCAAACGAATATTTTTACATTTTTTATTTTCTCTACAATGTCAAAATAATTCAGTCAGTTAAATTCCATTAGTTATCCACGCTTTGGGCGATGATGTCTCGAAAGAGACATGACTGACTGGGCAGAAGATTATCCCGCAGTAGGTTGCCATTACTGCGGTAGACTGGTTGCCGACCAAGACTATAGAATTCAACTTCTCCTACCATTTAACTCATAGCTGGAGGGAGAAGAGATAGATTATATTACATTATTATATAAAATATAATTAGAGGGGGATCAGTTTATTACTTCATAACAATAGGAAACCAGTCCTCCCCTTTATGCCCCGTAGAAGTTTTAATCATGTTTCCAACTATTCAGTCAGTCGGTTAAGTGCCATACGTGATACACGCTTTCGGCGACCATGTCTCGAAAGAGACATGACTGACTGGGCAGAAGATTATCCCGCAGTAGGTTACCATTGCTTTCTGCGGTAGACTGGTTGCCGACCAAGGCTATCTGTCCTGTTATTTAACACATAACTGGAGGGAAGAGATGGATTAATACCTTTCCCAAGGGTATTTGTGCGGAAATGAATGCGAGGAATTAGCTGATATCCACTGTGATACAACGCACATCCAAAATAGACGCTTACAGCACCTGATATTCCCAAGAGTTCACCCATCTAAGTAGTGACCAGAAAATAAAATGTTTCTTTTGTTATTATTACTTTGCATTTTATACTGTTTTATATAATTGGGGTCGCAGGTTCGAATCCTGCTTGATAGCACACATTTTCGTAATAAAAATTTATCGTGAAATAATCAGGCCGGTAGATATAAATATAAAAATACTGTTTAATTAAAAACAGAATATCTACTTAAATACGAGTATCGGTAAAAATAATATTCAAAATAATTCATTACAAATTGTCGGTTGCTTATAACCAAGTTTCGTTAAAATTCGTTAATTTCCGAATTATATATAATATAATATATATATATATATATATATATATATATATATATACTACCGACCATACTTATTAGGCAACCCCTGTGTTTAATAAAAAAATGATATATTTCATACTATTTTTTAGTATTTATTGCCAAGTGAATAATTTTCGTGAAAATTTACACAGTTGTACTATAAGCGTCTGCGAGTGTTCTTAGATATGTTTTGTGTCGGGGTACCCCCGAAAAATATCGAAAATCTATAACCGAAAAATCGAGTTATACAAGGAGTGGTCCGATTTTAATCAAATTTGATACACTAATAGACAAAGACATAATAAACGATATTCAGAAGATTCAAGGTTGCAGTTCTTACAATAGTGCAGAAAATCGATAATATATATATATATATATATATATATAAAATGCAAGATGTTTGGGTGTGTGTCTGTTTATCTGCCTGTATGTCAGTATTTTTTCAGCTTTTTTATTTCAGTTTTTGCTTCGGGTTTGGCTCTAAGTAAGCATAATTGTAGTTCTCAGTCTCAGCCATGATACCATTTACTCAGAGGACTTATTTAGCCTTCAAAATTCAGTTTACGACGAAAAAACGTATTTGATATCGATACCAGGAAATTCAAATTTGACTTACATCCATTCATTTTTCATTCAGTCTACGGTTTCGCTTTAACTGGAAACAACTATTGCTTTCGTACCAACGTCCAAGGAGTCTGAGTACTAACCTATCCGAAAAACCGTGTTGGCATTAAATAACTCCTTGAGGTAGATATACCGTAACACAAAATAAACCAAACCAACCCAGACATTAGACAAAACCTCTCTTTATACAAATGCAACAAACTGATATCTTACAGGATTTACATTATTCGGACTATTGTCCTCATATTTTTGCCATTTGTCAGACATTTCGGCTGTTGTACCCTCCGGCCTTCTTCAGGTGCTAGGAATTTCCAGCAGAACCCTCTATTACAATCACTTGGGTATACGAACTAGTGCCTCTTCTGGAAGTCATGAGTTATCTCCCTCTAGCCCTGTAAGTTACTTGTTCACCACTGCTATTGCCTGGTATTGAACTCACAACTCTTTGGGTAAAGTCACAGGAACTAACCAACATTTATATCCTCTTAGCCATGCTACCTCATCTCAGAAATATAGACAAATACTAAACTGATATCTTTCAAAGAATACATATACTATTCATAGGAATCTATCATAAAAAATCTTATTAGCATTAAATAACCCATTGAGGTCAATATACATTAAAGCAAAATGGACCAAATAATTAAAATAATATTAGCAGAAATACGTATGACTCTCGACAAAAAACATTTTTTACAAAAATACACTAGCGACCATAATTATTAGACCACACCAGGTTTTAAAAGAAATGATGTATTTCATACTAAAACAGACACACAGACACACACACAAAGTTCCATTTATAAATAAGTTTAGATTTTATAAGGAACGGACCGCCAATTCGATGTACGACGAATTCTCGGCAATATCCATCCCTTAAAGTGACCAGCCATTAGTACTACATGTAGACGGAGGGCTCCAGGTCGTAGAAGCAAATTCGTGCCGTCGAAACAGCGCAATCGCTTAACAGCCTTTATCCTATCATCTTCGGTCATTTGGTTGCAGGCTGCAAAGCTTCTAATTCGAAGTTGAGCGCCTTATTTACTGAGCGGAGGGGACGGCTACAAGTGAAATGTTCCTAAGAAAACATGCATGTCATGGTGCTCCCTGAATCGGCCGCATGCGTTATCAACGATTATGAAAAGTGGTTTAAATTGGTCAACATGACATGCCAAAATAAAAACGAAAAATATCAAGAGCAGTCAAAGACAGCAAACGTCCGCCAAGGCAATACCGACATCATCTGAGGAATTAGCAAGAGATGATTATTAAAATGAGAAAAAATAACTGCAATGAACTTGACCGCTTTTAAGAGTTAAAATATAAAACTAGAAAAAGCAATCCTTCGCTAAGTATATATATATATATATATATATATATATATATACATACTACTACTACTATAATAGTATAATAGAATTGTTCTGTTGGGCGCGATATAAGACACACACTAGTAGTTACCAATGGTAATACTGCTACTTCTCTGCAGCTTTTATCAAACTTAGATCTAGTGAACTGTCGTCTAAACTGAGCCACTCATAAGAAGTAGAACTAGTGTTAATTATTGGCGCCTGAGACGTCCCAATCGGAAGCCGAACTGTCTTTGTCCCAAGTTGGTGAGGAATGATTGATGGGTGAGGGATTTGTTGAAACTGGAAACTTCGAGTCCTGAACCTGCACGTCAAGTTAGCGGTGAATTTAGTCATCAACACCATTATTATAAAGGAGGCGAACAGCAAAGTAGGAATTTTGTTATTGTATAGGAGATAAAGACGACAATAGTATATAATATGGATCTTTGTATTACTATTTTTCACTAGATTCGTAGTTTAGGCTTTGATACGCAAAACTGGTATGTCAGTAAGTTAAGTCCCATACGTGATACATGCTTTGGGCGATCATGTCTCTAAAGGGACATAACTGAATAGGCAGAAGATTATCCTGCAGTAGGTTGTCATTGCTTTCTGCGGTAGACTGATCAGCAGCCAAGGCTATAGAACACAATCTATCCTGTTATTTAACTCATAGCTAGAGTGGCAAGAGATGTATTATATTATTAAGTAGTAATTAGTGGGGGATCAGTTTATTACTTTACAACAATAGAAAACCGATCCCCTACTTTATGCCCAGTAAAAACCTTTATCATGTTTTCAACTATTATATTCAGCCATACGTGACAGACGCTTTGGGCGATCATGTCTCGAAATAGACATGACTGACTTGGCAGAAGATTATTCCATATTAGGTTGCCATTGCATTCTGCGGTAGAATGGTTGCCAGCCAAGGCTATAGAACCCAATATGTCCTGTTATTTAACCCATAACTGGAAGGAGGAGACGGATTAATACCTTTCCCAAGGGTATTTGTGTGTAAGTGAATGCGGGACGAGAAATTCAAGAGCCGAGTTTAAATTGCGGTCGAATTTGTTGCCTTCATTACGCGCAAATACCAATGGAAAAGGTATTAATCTATCTATTCTTTCTCAAGCTATGGGTTAAATAGCACATCAGATTAGGTTCTTTAACAATCAGTCAATTAATTGGAACCCATTGCGCGAAAATCTTCTGCTTGGTCGGTTATGTTTCTTTTGAGACATGATCGCCCAAGTGTTTATCACGTATGACACTTAACTGACTGATTGGTATGACGAGGAATTCAAGACGACATAATAAAGCAGATACAGAAAATTAAATTTATGACCAACTACAAAAATGTGGCAGCGAACGGAAATAGCTAAACAAAATTTAGACAGTTAATTGCCATATACGCTTGAGCGATCATGTCTCTTTCGAGACATGAATGTCTAGACAGAAGATTTTCACGCATTAGGGTACCATTACTTTCTGCGGTAGCCTGGATGTCAACCAAGGCTATAGAACCCAATCTGTCTTGTTATTTGACTCATACCTAGAGTGGAAGATATGTGTTATATGATTAAGTGGAGGAACAGTTTATTACTTCATAGCAATATAAAACCGATCCCCCACTTTATGCTGTAGAAGCCATAATCATGTTTGCAACTATTATATCCAGTCAGTCAGTTGAGTGCCATACGTGATACACGCTTTGGGCGATCATGTCTCTAAAGAGACATGACTGACTGGGCAGAAGATTATCCCGCAGTAGGTTATTATTGCTTTCTGCGGTAGACTGGTTGACGACTAAGGCTATAGAACCCAATCTGTCCTATTATTTGACTCATAACTAGAGGGGGAAGAAATGTATTATATTAAGTAGTAATTAGTGGGGGACCAGTTTATTACTTCTTAACAATTGGAAATCGATCTCCCACTTTATGCCCTGTAGAAGCCTTAATCATGTTTTCAACTATTATATTCAGTCAGGCAGTTAAATGCCATACGTGAAACACGCTTGGGCGATCATGTCTCGAAAGAGACATGACTGACTGGGCAGAAGATTATCTCGCAGTCGGTTTTCATTACTTTCTGCGGTAGCCTGAATGTCAACCAAGGCTATAGAACCGAATTTGTCCCGCTATTCAACCCATTGCTGAAGGAAAAAGAGATACATTATATTATATTATTTATATTAAATATAATTACTGGGGGATCAGTTTATTACTTCATAACAATAGAAAATCGATCCCCTACTTTATGCCCAGTAGAAGTTTTAATTTATGTTCCCAACTATTCAGTCAGTGGGTTAAGTGCCATACGTGATATACGCTTGGGCGATCATGTCTCTAAAGAGACATGACTGAATGAGCGGAAGATTATCCCGCAGTAGGTTGCCATTACTTTCTGCATTATACTGGTTACTAGCCAAGGCTATAGAAGCAAATCTGTCCTGTTATTTAAAACATAACTGGTAGAAGATATAGATTATATTATGATAATAAGTATAATTAGTGGGGGATCAGTTTATTACATCATATCAAGATAAAACCGATCCCCCTTTATGCCGAGTAGAAGTTTTTAATTTATGTTTCTATTATAGTTAGTCAGTCAGTTAAGTGCCATACGTGATACACGCTTTGGCCGATCATGTCTTAAAAGATACATGACTGAATGGGCAGAAGATTATCTTGCAGTAGGTTGGCATTGCTTTCTGCATTAGACTGGTTGCCAGGCAATGCTATAGAACATAATCTGTCCTGTTATTTAACCCATAACTGGAAGAAGAAGACATAGATTATGTTATATTATTATATTAGGTATAATTAGTGGGGGATCAGTTTATTACTTCATAACAACAGAAAACCGATCCCCCACTTTATGCTCAGTAAAGTTTTAATTATGTTTCCATCTAATATATTCAGTCAGTCAATTAAGTGCCATACGTGATACACCCTTTGGGGGATCATGTCTTGAAAGAAACATGACTGAATGGGCAGAAGCTTATCTCACAGTAGGTTGCCATTACTTTCTGCGGTAGACTGGTTGCCAGCCAAGGCTATAGAACGTAATTTGTTCTGCTACTCAGCCCATTGCTGGGGGAAGAATAGATGGATTAAGAGTATTTGCACGTAAGTGAATGAAACGAATTCTACTTGAATTCGAACTCAGTTCTTCGATGTCTCATTCCGAGATGATATCTATGTCCCCACAACGCAGATACACAATCTTACCTGAGGCAAAACAATATATTATGAGAAACTTTCACAAACTGTAAATTTTAGTCTTACTTTTTTAAGAAATTGAGGAAACTAGGAATTAAAATTAAATTAATTTTATATTTTTAATTCCTAGTTTCCTTAATTTCTTAAAAAAGTAAGACTGAAATTTACAGTTTGTGAAAGTATCTAATAAAGAATATGAAAAATAAGAATAAATACCATGTCATTTGATTAATTATTCATTTACCTCTATCATGTTATTATTTTATTCTATCTATACCAAATTGGAGTAGATAGACGAAACTATCGCCCGGTTCACACTCCACCCACGTCTATTGAACAGGTGAAGAGGCTCATCCCTTGTTTCCTGTTTAGGATGTGGATTCCGGCTTTCTCTTTTCCAATCTTTTCACTCCTTTTTTTTTCTATTGGAGTAGATAGACTAAAACTATCGCCCGGTTCACACTCCACCCTCGTCTATTGAACAGGTGAAGAGGCTCATCCCTTGTTTCCTGGTTAGGATGTGGTTTCCGGTTTTTCGCTTTTCCAATCTTTTTACTTTTTTCTTCAATTGGAGTAGATACACTAAAACTATCGCCCGGTTCACACTTCACCCACGTCTATTGAACAGGTGAAGAGGCTCATCCCTTGTTTCCTGTTTAGGATGTGGTTTCCGGTTTTTCGCTTTTCCAATCTTTTTACTTTTTTCTTCAATTGGAGTAGATAGACTAAAACTATCACCCGGTTCACACTTCACCCACGTCTATTGAACAGGTGAAGAGGTTCATCCCTTGTTTCCTGTTTAGGATGTGGTTTCCGGCTTTCTCTTTTCCAATCTTTTCACTCCTTTTTTTTTCTATTGGAGTAGATAGACTAAAACTATCGCCCGGTTCACACTTCACCCACGTCTATTGAACAGGTGAAGAGGCTCATCCCTTGTTTCCTGTTTAGGATGTGGTTTCCGGTTTTTCGCTTTTCCAATCTTTTTACTTTTTTCTTCAATTGGAGTAGATACACTAAAACTATCGCCCGGTTCACACTTCACCCACGTCTATTGAACAGGTGAAGAGGCTCATCCCTTGTTTCCTGTTTAGGATGTGGTTTCCGGTTTTTCGCTTTTCCAATCTTTTTACTTTTTTCTTCAATTGGAGTAGATACACTAAAACTATCACCCGGTTCACACTTCACCCACGTCTATTGAACAGGTGAAGAGGTTCATCCCTTGTTTCCTGTTTAGGATGTGGTTTCCGGTTTTTCGCTTTTCCAATCATTTTACTTTTTTCTTCAATTGGAGTAGATAGACTAAACTATCGCCCGGTTCACACTTCACCCACGTCTATTGAACAGGTGAAGAGGTTCATCCCTTGTTTCCTGTTTAGGATGTGGATTCCGGCTTTCTCTTTTCCAATCTTTTCACTCCTTTTTTTTTCTATTGGAGTAGATAGACTAAACTATCGCCCGGTTCACACTTCACCCACGTCTATCAAGCGTCAGTTATATTCTTTTTCTTCTATGTGCCGTGTCCTTTCAAGACGTCGCGATTATGCCTCTGATTCACAATTTCCTATCATCTGGAAGAGGCATGAACCATGAAACTAGAACGATCTACCCCCGGTGAACGAAATAAATAGTTCAGATGGTAATTTCAGTCACCTCAAACAGAGGAGCCCAAAATGCGAATTACAGGTTGGGGATACCAAAATCGAGCAAGTACAAAAATTTAAGTATTTGGGAAGTTTTCTAACAGAAGACGGAAATTGCGACACTGAGATCCGAAGAAGGGGAATTGGCATAGCGAAGGACGCATTCTAGAAACTGAACAAAATATCAAAAGACAGAAAAATTTCGCTAGAAACAAAGAAGAGAATAATGGATTACTACGTGATATCTTTTCTTCAATGTGGCAGAGAATGCTGGACAATATCATCGAATACGAAGAGAAAACTTGAAGGAACTGAAATGTGGTTCTGCAGAAGCATACTGGACATAAAGTGGGGGATCAGTTCAATATTATAATTAATATATAAACTGAACCCTCACTTTGTATTCAGAGCAGTTTCTATACAATTATATTCCTGTGATCCAAAAGCACAAGGATACATTCCAGGAGCTGAGAAGAGTATTAAGAAACAGGACAATTTCGCTAGAAACAAAGAAAAGAGTACTGGATTGCTATGTGATGTCAGTTCTTCAATATGGCAGTGAATGCTGGACAATATCTTCGAAGATGAAGGAAAAACTTGAAGCAAATGAAATGTGGTTCTACAGAAGCATACTGGACATAAAGTGGGGGATCAGTTCCATATTACAATTAATATATAAACTGAACCCTCACTTTGTAGTCAGAGCAGTTTCTATACTTTTATATTCCTGTGATCCAAAAGCACAAGGATGCATTCCAGGAGCTGAGAAGAGTACTAAGAAACATGACAATTTCGCTAGAAACAAAGAAAAGAGTACTGGATTGCGATGTGATGTCAGTTCTTTAATATGGCAGTGAATGCTGGACAATATCATCGAATATTAAAGAAATACTTGAAACAACTGAAATGTGGTTCTACAGAAGGATGCTGTGGATATTATGGATCGAGCATGTGAGCAATAATAATGTTTTTGAAAGGATGGAAACGAAAAGGAAATTTTTATTAAGCATCAGAAAAAGATAATTGAAGTTCCTGAGACATGTGATGAGGAAAGAAGGATTGGAGAATCTGATACTCACAGATCAGATTGAAGAAAAGACAGACAGGGGAAAGCAGCTGATAACATGTTTGAAGGACCTGAGCAGAGTGGGTTTGGGTGAGGTAATAGAAGAAAGCGAGCTGAGCGACCAGGGTAGGGAGACGTGAAAGTGTATTATCGGCTACGTCCTGAAAGGACATGGCACATAGAAGAAAATGAAGAAGGTCGGAGTGTATAATGGCTAAAACATCGTTAATATGGCAGCAAATATGCGGGACAACACTGTAAATAACGTAGAAAATATTAATTACTTTATTTGAAAAGTTTAAAATATCACATAAATGCATTTTTAACCCCACAGTAGCAATTTCTACGGAGATTTTATCTGTGAAACATGATTGAAGAAAATGACGCGAGCCCCTTTAAGTACTCATTAATCTTAAAAATTTAGAAAAATATTCTTCTAATTTTACTGAATTTTAAGAATGTTCGCTTGAAATTTAATTATAGTTATCGCTAATATTTTCTAATAATTTCGTGTATGGTCATCCGTACTTACAAAACTCGGTACGTTTATAGAAAAGAGACCCTCTCAAAATTATTTTAAAAATATTGGTGTTTGATGATTTGTTATAAATTTTTCATTTATTATTATTAAATATAATTTTTACTGAATAATATCAACTAAAAGGGTGAAATTAATACATAATTTTAAAATATTTTAATTTTTTTAAAAATTCAAATAAAAATAAATATTAAAACAATTATTGTTAAAACTTCATTATTTATCGACAAGTATTTTTCTTAAGACAGTCGTGTCCTTAATATATCTTATTCATAGAAGCAGTTGAAAGCTTTTTCTGATTAAATGATTTCACAGTTTCATTGGATTTTTTCTTTTATGATTTCAATTGCTTATTCTATTTAAATTCTATTTAAATTCTCCAAGGTGTCCTGCTTTTAACTAATATAAATATTAAGAGCCAGGAATTTTAAATTCTCGAGATTTCATATACTAAGTATGTTGGAACAGACGTAAAAGAAAATATATTTACCAAGCATGGATGAAAAAGTACTAAAAGTTTCTAGAACAATGTGTTTTAAAGCTTTAATATTTAAAACGAGAGTAGAAATTCCTACAATAATCTTTGTCTGACACAAGAAAAACACAATTTTTAACCAACTTTTCGAATGTACCAAAAAAGATTAATATATTTAATAAAATATTTTAAAAATACTTTGGCCTTTCCCAGTGGCAATCATGGAATTCTGAAAATAGGGGGCACTTAGGAGCCGACATATTCTTTAGGAGAAGCAGTGTCTTTATTTTGATATTACACGCCTATCGTATATATTACACCCCTATCGTATATAGTATACTCCTATCGTATATATTACACCCCTATCGTATATATTGCACCACTATTGTATATATTACCCTCTTATCGCATATCTTACACCCTATCGTATATATTACACCCCTATCATATATATTACACCCCTATCGTATATATTACACCTCTACCGTTTATATTACACCTCTATTGCATATATTACACCCCTATAGTATATATTACACCCCTATCGTATATATTACACCCCTATCATATATATTACACTCCTATCGTATATATTACACCCCTATCGTATATATTACACCACTATTGTATATATTACCCTCTTATCGCATATATTACACCCCTATCGTATATATTACACCCCTATCGTATATATTACACCTCTACCGTTTATATTACACCTCTATTGCATATATTACACCCCTATAGTATATATTACACCCCAATCGTATATACAACTTAGGAATGAATTTGGGTATATGTTAAGTCACGAAATTGAACAATTACTTCTCTTTCATAGTAATGGAGTTCTAATATATACTTGCCCTCTTTTCCACTCTAAGGCTGTTGGAACAGAAGAGAGGTTAATTTCAAAACAAAATCAAAGGGTTAATACTAACGTCAATACCAGCAAAACAGTGTGATTTGCCTGTTCTGATTTTCTGAAAAAATGAAAAAGAAAACGCGGAGGGAAACTTCTTGAATATAAAATCTTATCTAAATCAGAGACTGTTCAGTTTAATAAATTTTTGAAGATTATAAAAGGGGCAGGACCAATCCAGGGGCCAGCCAAAATTCGGGGTGGGGTGGATTTGCCCCGCCTGCCCCCTCCGTAGAATCGCCACTGGTCTTTCCTCTTAACAATCAAGTTTGAGATCTTTTTTGTCATGGTATTGTTTTCTTAGGGATGTGCGTTATGGTACAGTGGATATCGGCTCGGAACGAGAAACCGGGGAGCCGAGTTCGAATTCCAGCTGAATCCATTGTATTCACTTACACGCAAATACCCTTGGGAAAGGTATTAATCCATCTCTTCCTTCCAGTTATGGGTTAAATAACAGGACAGATTGGGTTCTATAGCCTTGGTCGGCAACCAGTCTACCGCAGAAAGCAATGGCAACCTACTGCGAGATAATCTTCTGCCCAGTCAGTCATGTCTCTTTCGAGACATGATCGCCCAAGCGTGTATCAAGTATGGCACCTAAACTGACTGATTGTTTTCTTTCAGAAAATATTTGGAAATACTTATTTTAAAGAAAATTTCTCAGATTTACTTATAACATAGACATTCTGACAATAAAACTTTATTTTTATCATAAATTGGGCCTTTTTTCACCATTTCGAAATTAACCTTTTATTTCGATCGTAAGGGTATATTGTTCTAGTTCCAGAAGTCATTTCACTTCCGGATGTGTTAGTTATCTGTGTTTAGCTCAACTTTCTGTTCATCACTGCTGCAGCTAAGTATTGTACACCTGTTTTGAGTCAATTCACTAGATTTACCCAATGCTTTTATCTACTGAGCCATGGATCTTTGAAAACACCACAACCATTTACAAGAAGGGGTCCAGATCAAACTTCTAATCACCTGAACTATGTTCTCACGTACAATGGTGGAAACTTCGTGAAAAGGACATAAATAAATGAGGACAACAGTTCGAACTATGTAAATAGCGTAAATAGTTACAATACCTCATCTCAGAAATATAGACAGGTGTTGAAGGAGTGAATATGGCAATAAAGATGAGGACAACAGTCCAAACAATGTAAATAGCGTAAATAGTTACAATACCTCATCTCAGAAATATAGACAGATGTTGAAGGAGTGAATATGGCAATAAAGATGAGGACAACAGTCTGAACAATGTAAATAGTGTAAATAGTTACAATACCTCATCTCAGAAATATAGACAGATGTTGAAGGAGTGAATATGGCAATAAAGATGAGGACAACAGTCTGAACAATGTAAATTGTGTAAATAGTTGCAATACCTCATCTCAGAAATATAGACAGATGTTGAAGGAGTGAATATGGCAATAAAGATTAGGGCAACAGTCCAAACAATGTAAATAGTGTAAATAGTTACAATACCTCATCTCAGAAATATAGACATATGTTGAAGGAATGAATATGACAATAAAGATGAAGACAACAGTCCGAACAGTGTAAATAGTAAAAATAGTTACAATACCTTATCTCAGAAATATAGACATATCATGAAGAAGGCCGGAACGTACAACGGCAGAAACGTCGTAAATATGGGAATAATGACTCAGACAACAGTCCAAACAATGTAAATACTTATCTATAATTTCCAATGACCTAATAACAATTCTGATAGAACGATCTGTAAACCATTGAAGGCATCAGTAAAACATTTTATTTTGTATTTAACTTTGTGTTTCTTTTGAAGAAAATGTCTGGGGAGTTTTAACATTCTTCCATTCACTGTTTACCATTTCTCGGTTTTTTTCGTTTTTGTTTTCTCAAAACACAAAAGGAAGACATTGGTTTTTATTTTATTTTTCATTCAGACTGTAATTCAAATTGAACTAACTTTGCTCAGACGAACTTAACCTAAAAGCAACAGAAAGCAAACAATGAATTAAAATCAGGTAATTTTCCCCGTTACTGGTTAAAATACAAATCAGAAAAAAAAAACATAAAAGGTGACAAGAGTAAAATATTTGCGAAAGAAAAAGTAATATAACATTGCCTTCATTGTTTTCCTGTTGTTCTCCTATTAACCCAATTTGCATGCTTCTTTTTCTTTTTCCTAATCAAATATTCTTCTTCCTTTCTTTTTCTCTTCTAAAATTACTTCGGTTCCACCTCTTCTTTTAATTGTTCTTATTATTACAATTCTTCTTCCTTAGCATTCTTCTACTTCAATTCCTTCTACTTCTTCTTCTTCATCCTTAGCCTTCTTCTACTTGAGGTTCCTTCTTCTTCTTCTTCTTCTTCTTCTTCTCTTTCTTCTTCATCCTTAGCCTTCTTCTACTTGAGGTCCTTCTTCTTCTTCTTCTTCTTCTTCATCCTTAGCCTTCTTCTACTTCTTCTTCTTCCTTAGCCTTTTTCTACTTGAGGTCCTTCTTCTTCTTCTTCTTCTTCCTTAGCCTTCTTCT
>JBBBDQ010001672.1:17500-52500 GCA_037127315.1 Ascarosepion bandense
ATTTTCTTCTTCTTCTTGTTCTTCTTCTTGTTCTTCTTCTTCTTCTTCATCCTTTGCTTTCTTAAAATTCAGGTCCTTCTTCCTTGAGCATTTTCTTGTTCTTCCTCTTCTCCTTTTTCTTCTTCTTCTTCTTCATCCTTTGCTTTCTTCAAATTCAGGTCCTTCTTCCTTGAACATTTTCTTGTTCTTCTTCTTCTTCTTTTTCTTCTTCTTCTTCATCCTTTGCTTTCTTCAAATTCAGGTCCTTCTTCCTTGAACATTTTCTTGTTCTTCCTCTTCTTCTTCTTTTTCTTCTTCTTCTTCTTCTTCTTCTTCATCCTTTGCTTTCTTCAAATTCAGGTCCTTCTTCCGGGAACATTTTCTTGTTGTTCTTCTTCTTCTTGTTCTTCTTGTTCTTCTTCATCCCTAGCTTTCTTCAAATTCAGGTCCTTCTTCCTTGAACATTTTTTTGTTCTTCTTCTTCTTCTTCTTCTTCTTCTTCTTCATCCCTAGCTTTCTTCAAATTCAGGTTCTTCTTCCTTGAAACTTTTCTTCTTCTTCTTCTTCTTCTTCTTCTTCTTCTTTGTTTCACTCTCTCATTCCCTATCTCTCTCTCTATTTCTCTTCATTTTTATCAGTATTTCATATAAGCACCGCCCCACCAACTCGATATTGTTAAACGCTCACGTTTCTTGCCTTACTGTCACCAGGGTGCTGATCAATAAATCCCAATCTAACAAATAAACAAAAAAGTCACATAAACATCATCAAAAGACGAAACGTCCATTATTCTTATCCACACATACACACAGATGTGAGCATGTCTAGGGACGCACAAAAACGATTGAAAAAATAGTCTTCGAGATAGAAACCAACATTTTTGTTCCAACAAGTTTCTGGTAATTAATTTTCTAGAGTTCTGCCCTTGGATATACTTTGGTTTATCTTTTGTTAATTCGTCCGCTGATTTGTTTACCCATAGGCACCGTCCATCCAATTCTTGAGCGTTACCTCCATTTTCATCTTCTCTTAAGGATACCCAATTTAGATCTTTGCTAATTCAATTAGTTTGTTATTTCAGTTTGGTCCGTTTCGTTTTTCATAAAATGGCGGGTCTGCTTCATTTAAAAAGAAAAGATTCCTAGAGTTTTTTGTGCTAAATTTTAAATTTAAATTGTTATCTGCAATAGAAATCTTCAGACTTAACCAGCCCACCCACAGCAACTTTCTCTTCCACCGTCTATATATATATACATAAACTTATTTATAAATGGAACCTTGTCTCTGTGTGTGTGTGTGTGTGTGTGTGTCCCAGTTACCTATAGACTCCGAAACGGCTGAACCGATTTTCTTGAAAATTTACACAGTTGTACTATAAGCGTCTGCGAGTGTTTGCGTCGAGGTACCCCAGATAAATATCGAAAATCGATAATCGAAAAAAATCAAGTTATATAAGGAGTGGTCCGATTTTAATCAAATTTGATACATTCATAGACAAAAACAGAAGAAAGGATATTCAGAAGTTTCAAGGTTGCAGTTCTTACAATAGTGCAGAAAATCGAACATATATATCTATGTATAAAAGGTAAGATGTTTGCGTGTGTGTCTGTTTATCTGTCCTTAATACAAATCCACAATTTTTATCCGCTTCTCACCAAACTTCACACAAATATTCTGTTTTTTAATTAAACAGTATTAAATATTTATATCTACAGGCCTGATTATTTACAACAAATTGCTATTACGAAAATGTGTGCCATTCATATTTGAGCCCGACCGGATTTTATAAATGCAAGTCAATATTTTCACAATATGATTGTTAATAAGTCAATGAATTTAGTCAAATTTAATTTACGTACAATTCATATTTGAACTCTGTCGGAATTCATCATGGTAGTCAATATTTTAACAATATAATCACTAATAAGTAAATTAATTTAGTCAAATTTAATTTAGGCATAATTCATATTTGAGCCCGGCCGGATTTTATAAATGCAAGTCAATTTTTTCACACTATGACTGCTAATAAGTAAATGAATTTAGTCAAATTTAATTTAGGTATAATTCATATTTGAGCCCGGTCGGATTTTATTAATTCAAGTCAATTTTTTCACACTATGACTGTTAATAAACAAATGAATTTAGTCTAATTTAATTTAGGTATAATTCATATTTGAGCCCGGCCGGATTTTATTAATGCAAGTCAATTTTTTCACAATATGATTGCTAATAAGTTACCTATTTTGGCCAAATTTAATTTAGGTACGATTCTTATTTAGCTTAAGTCGGACTTTATTATGGAAATCAATGCTTTCACAATATGATTGCTGTTAAGCAACCGATTTTGGTCATATTCAATTTATATAAAATTCATATTTACACTATGTATATACTTTGTACTTACTTACATGTATGTTTTGGTGCAGTGGATAGCGACTCGAAACGAGAAATCGAATAGCCGAGTTCGAATTCCAGTTAAATACATTGCATTAACTTACGCGAAAATACCCTTAAAAAGAATATTAATCCATCTCTTCTCCTCTTTCTGTGGGTTAAATGGCAGGACATATTTGGTTCTCTGGCTTTTGTTGGCAACCAGTCTACCGCAAAAAACAATAACAACCTACCGTAGAAAATATTATGCCCAGTCAGTCATGTCATTTAAGAGACATGATCGCCCAAGCGTGTATTACGTATGGCATCTGAATTTTATATATTTTTAAAGATTTCAGCTTCAAAATATTTAGAATAATTTGTTTCGTGGTGTGAGGTTTTATTATGCGAGATTATGCGAGATTATTTTATTATGCGAGATTAGTGTTGTTCATCATATTTAAAAAAATATACACACCTAATTTCATAGTTATTGATATTTATTTTTTAATTTCAGATAAATAAAGATTGCCATGGGTCATAAGAAAGATATAACCTGAAAAGAAAAACAAGATATTTTATTTTTATTGACTGATGGCATTACAACTTTGGAAATTATCCTAAACATTGAAGAACGCGCAGAAGAAACAAAATCCCGAATATTGACGAGATAAAAACAAGAAAGAAATCCTCGCTTTAAGAATATCATTAAAATGATTGTAGAAAGTTTCTCGTAAAGGGGCTTATAAGCAAGATATGTGGGTTCATCAACAAGAAAAATATTCGAAGTGGTGTTACAATTTTTCAATTACATCCTTTAAAAAAAGGGTTTCGTAGAAAGCTTATTAGATTAAAGGCCAGCATGATGTCTAAACAAGCAAATATCGGTGACTCGTAAAACAAATGAAAAAAAAATGGCGGTTAAAATTTTGCACGTTCAAACGTCACGAACAAAATCACGTTTATGTGGATTGTTCAAAACTAGTGAATCAATGAAAAATGGAGGCTCATATTTTGCCAAATCATCAAGTTTTGAATTCTCGAACGAAATCTCGAGCCAAGTGGCTTGTAAGTCACGTTAAGTAAAATCAGATTTCATGTTTCTTATGAAATCTCGGAAGAAGTGAGATATCAAATGAAGTCTCGGTTCAAGTTGTACACATAAAAGACATGCAAATACATTTGGTTTATAAATACAAGGAAAGCCAAAGTAAACGAACAAGAACGGCGGACTCCACTAAAAGCCAAATTGATTGGCTCTGCGTCTTTTAATATAAACAGAGAGAAAAATTGCAAATTATTGAGTACATTCATAAAAGGATAATGACAGACAGACAGACAGACAGACAGACAGACAGCTTTGAGAAACACGTAAAGTGGACGCAAAATATTGTAGTTTGGATGTGGGTTGTGGTGCATTGGATATCGGCTCGAAAAGACAAATCGGGGAGCCGAGTTCGAATTCCAGTTGAATTCCTTGCATTCACTTACCCCTTAGGAAAAGCAAGTAATCCGTCTCTTCCCTCCAGTTATAGGTTAAATAACAGTACAGTTTGGGTTCTATAGCTTTGGCTGGCAACCAGTCTACCGAAGAAAGCAATGGCAACCTACTGCGGGATAATCTTCTGCCCAGTCAGTTATGTCTCTTTCGAGACATGATCGCCCAAAGCGTGTATCACGTGTGGCACTTAACTGACTGATTGTAGATCAACATTAGTTAGATAGGATAACTGAGATTGAGTTTGGCTTCTTCACCGAAAGATTGAAACAGCAGCCCTCAGATGAGAACAAAGCCGAGGTGGGCTTATGAATTAAGGACACTTGAATTAATTGATCCGTTCGTAAATAAAAATCCAAAGGGGTATTTTTTAATGATAATTTCTGTAGATTAACTTTCATTGGAATGTCCTCGACCAACGACATTCGTGTGAATCAAAGATATTGATTTTTATCATTTTAGGAGGCGGTAAAAATACACTGTCAAATCGATCCCCGATTTTTTAAAGATTTATCTGTATTTTGTTTTTATTGACAAATGTCAAGTTTTAAACTGTGACATTGAAAGTCATTGATGACATTTTGATTGAGACAGATGTCATGGATAGATTCGAAATCATAAAAATATTTAAAAAATATTTCTACCTTGCTTTTTTTACGAGGGGATATTTTAATTTAAGGGTCCCAGACGTTAACTGTTATTACTGATAGAAAAATTGCAAGCCCTCTCAACGATATAAAGAAAAAAGTAGGGAACGATTCTTGACTCTTGAACAAGTCTTTCGTTTCATACCGAAGACATTCTATACAGAACAGTGCTACTTCAAATTCTTCAAAATTGATTATTACTCATCATTGCCAGAGAGCTGGTTTATTTGAAAGCACTCTGAAAAATCTGTGCCATTTCACATATTCAGCACAGCTGCTTATTTCTAAGCATGACCATCTTAGACCGATTAGGGATTCTTCAATACACAGAGAGTTAAACTGGTTATACTAAAACTATCCTGGGCGGGATTTGGTTGCAGTTCGACGACGTGCAGTTTTTAATTCAGACTTGCCACTCTTTAATACAGTATCTCACGGCTAGAGAGTTCAACCACATTATTTAATTCACAGGAAAATATTAAAAATATTAAGAGCGACAAGGGACAGGGGCAAGTGGAAGTCCATGATCACCTACGTTCTGAAGGGACACGGCGCTTGAAGAAGAATGGATGGAGAAGCAGGGTTTGGGAGAGATATCAATAGGAAAAATATTGTGAGCAACAAGGGACAGGGGCAAATGGAAGTCCATGATCGCCTACGTGCTGAAGGGACACGGCACATAAAGAAGAATGGATGGAGAAGCGGGGTTTGGGAGAGATACCAAGAGGAAAAATATTAAGAGCGACAAGGGACAGGGGCAAGTGGAAGTCCATGATCGCCAACGTGCTGAAGGGACACGGCGCTTGAAGAAGAATGGATGGAGAAGTGGGGTTTGGGAGAGATACCAAGAGGAAAAATATTAAGAGCGACAAGGTACAGGGGCAAATGGAAGTTCATGATTGCTTGCATCTGGAAGGGACAGGCACTTGACACCTGCATCTTATAAAGGAAGCTGCGTTCTCCTTTGGGTTAATGTCTTTATTAACATTCATTATCACATCCTGCCATTTCACTCCAGATAGTCACTTCTACCTAATTCTACCCGAAGCCGTAATAATATGAACTAATATGAATAGTACGGCAACAAATTAATTCCGTAGCAAACAAGTAGACTACAAAACCTCCTACAGGAAGCACTTACTGAAAGTGGAAACAAAAGCCCGCATATAAACTACACGAAAACTGAATTCATGGTAATAAGTAAAAAGAGTAGCCCAAAATACCAAATCCAACAAGAGAAGACTAAAATTAAGCAGGTACAGATAGCTAACTACCTGGGAGGTGTCTTAACCGAGGACGGAAAGCCAGACACTGAGATCTGAAGGCGTTTTTGTATCGACAAGGATGCATTCCAGAAGCTGAATAAATTATTAAGAGACGGTAAGAGAGTTCTGGATTGTTGTGGGATGTTGGCCCTTCAGTATGGCGGCGAATGATGGACAATCTCATCAAAGATGAAGGAAAGACTTGAAGCAACCTAAATATGGTTCTACAGAAGGATACTGAGGATACCTTGAAGCAACCGAAATGTAGTTCTACAGAAGGATTCTGGGGATACTATGGACGGAACGTGTGAGCAACGACGAGGATGATCGCGAAAAAGAAACTGATACTTAACATCAGGAAACGACAGCTGAAGTTTTTGGGAAATGTAGTGAGGAAGGAGGGCTTAGAGAATCTGATGCTCATAGGATAGATAGAGAGAAAGTGAGACAAGGGAAAGCAACGCGTGATATACTTCATTGACTTGAGCAAATGGATGGTGGAGCGTAAGAGCCACACAGGACAGAGAGATCTGGAGAGCCGTGATCACCTACGCCGTGATAAAACGCGGCACATAGAAGAAGTGAATTTGATTCTCACATAGTGCTCCACACTTTTGACCTTGTGCCACACCCATGAAATAATTCTGAGCACTTTGGTGTGTTGTAATATTTAACAAGCTTGTCCCACTAGATCAATTCCTGTGTTCAATCATCATTAGTGCTCTATACATTTGGCCTTGTGCCACATCTAAACTAAGCTTAGAAAATGCTAATATTTTGTAAAAATGCCAAATTCAAGTAGGGATGACTAAAATCAAGCAGGTACATATAGTTAAATACCCTGGGTAGTTTCCCAACCGAGGACAGAAAGCGTGACACTGAGATCTGAAGTAGTTTTTGTCTGACCAAGGATACATCTCAGAAGCTAATTACGGTATCGAAAGACGGGAAGATATCACTGGAAACAGAGTGCTGGATTGTTATGTGATGTTGGCGCTTCAATATGGCAGCGAATGCTGTGCAATCTCATCAAAGATGAAGTAAAAACCTGAATCAACTGAAATGTGGTTCTACAGAAGGATGCTGAGGATGCCATGAACAGAATTTGTGAGCAACGACGAGATTTTGGAGAGGATGGGCACGAAAAGTAAACTGATACTTAACATCAGGAAAAGACAGCTGAAGTTTTCGGGACATGTAGTGAGGAAAGACGGCTTAGAGAATCTGAAACTCACGGAACGCAGAGAGGAAAAGAGAGACAAGGGAGAGCAACGAGTGACATGCTTGAGCAGATAAATGGCAGAGCGGGATTTGAGCCGTATAACAGGAGACACGGAGATGTGGAGGGCCATGATCGCCTACGTCCTGAAAGGACACAATACATAGAAGGGGTATAGTTAATCGAAGTAATAATAACTGGCGCCTATTCTGAAAAGTTGAATATTGTACACTTAGAAAAATAAAAAACAGATTTAAAAAATACCCAACCAAAGAAATTATTCTTGAGCCTCACCAAATATTAATGCAATATAAAGTTTTTGGCCCATCATTAAAAGTGACGCGTATAGAAATGGACAACAATATTCAAGCAAAAGTTTCTAGGAATCAATAAAGATTTCTGGAAATAATAGTAAAACAACACACCAGAAAATTTAATAAAAGTCAATGAATTAAAGATTAATGAAGGTCATAAAATGCCAAAACGGTTAACATGTAAAATAATAAAACAATAATTAAATATTTGTTTTTCTGGTTTATATTTTTGGTATTTCACGTTCAATATATTAGGAAACTTTTAATTTCTATGCATAATAAAATCTGACACTTACGAAAAATTATTATCAATACTTTAAATAACTTTTACACTGAAACTCCCTCAATATACTGATTGTATAAATACGAGTTTACTTGGATATATTACAATTTTAAAATAATTTTAATGGGAACATTCATTGCATAATAAATTCTTACATATTGTATAATGTTCCTTTTGTGTAATTAAAATTCATTATAAATATAATGCATGAACAAGTACCGCGATTATTTCAAAATGAAATGTTTGATGTGTTAAATAAATTCGTTACTTGACATTAGGCTACGTATTTATTGATTTGCCATCGTACTTTTCTTGAATAAATTGATATATAAATTTAATCAGAGTTAGAAGTGTTCTTTTAATGTTATCTAAGTAATATGATTGCTTATATATATATATATATATATATATATATATATATATGTGTGTGTTTGTGTGTATATATATATGTAGATATGTACACATATATATATGTGTATATATATATACACATATATGTATATATATACACATATATGTATATATATATATGTATATATATATACACATATATGTATATATATATGCGTGCATGTATACATATCGATATATATATATATATATATGTATGTGTATATATATATATATATATATATATATATATACACACATATCTATGTACACACATATACTCATACACACACACACACATATATATATATATATAGTGATACTTATTGTCACACTAAAGGGTTCGGTTCGAAATTCCAAGCACCTGAAAAACACTGGAGCGATTGATGGCCGAAAAGTCGTGAATATTATAATGAAGATGAGGACAACAGTCCAAACAATGTAAATAATGTAAATACTACATCATTTCAGAAGTATAGACAAATATTGAAGGATCGGTATGGACCCGATATACTAAAAATATAGGGGTGAATATGAAAATAAAAATGAGGACAACAATCCAAACAATGTAAATACTACATCATCTCAAAAGTGTAGACAAATACAAACGAATTGTTGCCTCGGGGAGAGCTTATAACTAGAGTGATGCCCAACACGATGGGAAAGACGTATGGCTGCTATTATGAAGTTCGTTATAAGATAATGAGGGCGATGTAGTTTTAGTATTTGTATTTCTTTTTTCGTTTTAAGCGTTCATGTTCTTGTCCTAAGAAAAGAAAAGAAAAAAAAACAATCATATTGCTTCCTATTCTTATACAAATTAATCAAATACAAAACTCAAAATAACGTCAGCATTTTATTGCCCTGAATTACGAACGTTAAAACAAACTGCTAATCCTATGCACACACACAAAAAAATCTTTTAAAGAAATTAGCTTCAAAATGGTATTTCTTTCTAGAAGAAATATATTTTCACCGTTGTATGCCAGATTCTTTTCCAGTTTTTTCATTCCTCATATATATATATATATATATATATATATATATATATACTACTGGCCATAATTATTAGGCAACACCAGTGTTTAAAAAAATTATGTATTTCATACTATTCTTTTAGTATTTATTGCCAAGAGAATAATTAAATGAAAATAGAATGGTTCTTTTGTTAATATTGCCCAATAACATGTGCATCAAATGAATTTATAAATATTTAATAATTACCTATATTGCAGTTTCATCAATGAAAGAATGAAAATTTAGGGTCATTCGGACGAGTTTATCTTTGCTTCCTTACCTTGTAAAATTTTGCAAAGTAATAATAACAAAAGAACCATTCTATTGTCATTTGGCAATAAATACTAAAAATAGTACGAAATACAACTACAGTGGCCTAATAATTATGGCCGGTAGTGTACATATATTATTATTATTATTATTATTATTATTATTATTATTATTATTAGTAGTAGTAGTAGTAGTAGTAGTAGTAGTATTCAGAGAAAGTATAATGGTTACGTTTTTATACAATTTTTCAGGTGATCTTATGATGTTTTTTTTTTCTTTTCAGGACATAAATTATATAAAAATTGTCAAAATGTTTTGTTTCACCGGAGCTTTTGGCTATAATTTTATCCATTATCGAGGATAAATTTTATTTTACTTTGATGTATCTATGTAGAGTTATAGGAATATAAGAATGATGATTCGTATCAAAATTATTGTTTTTTCCAGTAGTTTTACTGATGAAAGCTATCTCGCCAAGAAGGAATTTTTTTTATCGTAAAGTGCTCGATATTGGTGTAGGAAAGTGTTAATATTTGTAGTGCGAATAATTTGTAACTTTTTAGTTAATGTGTGAGAATGCTGTTTTAATTTATTCAGTAGTTTTACTGATAAAAGGTATTTTTGTCAAGCTGGTTTTCTATCGGAAAGGGTTCAATATCAGGGTGGAGAGAGAACGTTGATATATTTAAAGCAAATAATTTGTTACATTGATATCACAACGGTGTCACGAACCTGCTCAGATAAAGTGACAAATACATTGCTTTAAACCTTATATATATATATATATATATATATATATATATATATATATATACTTTTGTGTGTGTGTGTGCCCACGCGCGTGTGTGTATTATCATTTTATCACGTCTCTGATTGATACATTATGAATCTGTTAACACTATACAGGCATATATACATACTAACCTATGCACATGTATGTACACATAAACATGTTTTTCATTATATATATATATATATATATATATATATATATATATTAATTGTAAATTAAAACAAATTTATATATATATATATATATATATATATATATATATATATATATATAGACAGAAAAAAAAAACTAAGCAAGTGCCAACAACCTACCACAGTTTCGCCCTACGGCTCGTCAGGGAAATTGTGTTAGGGTTTTCGTTTTTTTTTACTTCCCCTTCTTTTCCCTCCGAGTTCGTTCTTGGTGGTTTATTCAAGACGATTTAAATTATAGCTTAATTAATACTAGTTTCGGCAGAGTTAGTTCTGTTACTATTGGTATTGTTATTACTATAGTTACTACTATATATATATATATATATATATATATATATATATATATATAATATATATATATATATATATATTGTAAATCTGTTGGTTCTCTTCACCTAGATTTATATATATATATATATAAGCGGATATTAATCTTAACACACAGCAGTTACCGTTTGTATTTATGTTTATATGCAATTTATATATATATATATATATAACCATTGAATATTTTCCATTTTTAAAAGAGTTATTCCGCTATCCCGGTTTCTACCATGAGTGGTGTCTTCGTGCAATTTTTTCAACACACCACTCATGGTAGAAACCTGCTAGCGGAATAACTCGTTTATAAATTAAATATATATATATATATATATATATATATATATATGCATCATTAATTCAGCAATGAATTAGAACACTTTCAGCTATTTGGCGTGTATAATGATAATATACGCGCAAAAAAAGTCTGCCTCCTTCTACCAAGCGCCGATAGCTATGAGGTAGAATCGCCGACTGACGCCAGTTCGGTCGGATTTCAATCCTGGGTTAAAAAGCAATCGGTGTCTAACCGTACTGAAGAGCTATGATACAGCGAAACAAATCTGTCTGCGGATGACTCTCTCTCTCTCTCTCTCTCTCTCTCTCTATATATATATATATATATATATAGATAGATAGATATAGATATATATATGAAATTATTTGTTTGAACTTTATTTTTAATGTCGAATGGCAAACATTTTCGTAACAAAATTTATCTTAAATGATCAGAACGGTAGAAATAAATATATAAATATGCTTTTTAATTAAAAACAGAATCTCTACTCAAATTCGAGTACCGATTAAAAATAATGTTCCAAAAATAGTTTCAATATGTCGGTTGTTAAACCATTTCGGTAATTCTTCGGAATTTTCCGTAATATATATATATATATATATATATATATATATATATATATATATATATATATAAGTATATATATATAAGTATATATAGTTGTATGTATTTTTATATATCAAGAATAATATTAAGCAAAATATATGAAAAAGTGGAAAACTCTTACCATTTAACCTATAGTTGGTGGAAGGAGAGCTACTGAGAATTCAGTCGTCATTTGTTTTTATTTAAGCAGGAACACTGTCGCGTTAATTCACTCCTTGTTTCTTTTGAACCATTGCTTAACTTACTAAATACCACCGCTTGAAACATTCAGATCATACTCTGCAGGTTAGAACAAATTTATTGCAAGTTGTAATCATTGACAGTGAATTCAATTTGGGTTTTATTGAATAGTTTGATTAGAAAACTAATTTGCATAATAAAAGCTAATTTGCATGTTAGGGAGATAATAAATGTTTGTAGGCATGTCAGTTTATCGTTTTTAATCTAAAACAGAGATTTCCATAGAATTATCGCCTTTAAATGAAAATCCTTCATGAAGAAATGATCAATAAAAAAGCAATTAAAAATGATTTGCTTCTTTTTTGTTTGTATTTTCTTTCAAGGTCTATTTTGATTAAAGCTTCAGATTTTAATTAAGGCGTCTTTTACGTATCTTTTTATTTCAATACCACTACGACTCAGAATGTAGACGATCAAGGCTCTCCACACATCCCTTTCTTTATTGCTTGTTGGGGGCGATAGTATCGTGGTTTTCTGTTGAATTTTCAATAGTTTTGAAATCTGTGTTGCTTTTCTAATGTAAATATTCACGTCAATGCATAGGCAACCATGGCTCTCCGCCAATTCCTTTTCTTTATTATCTACTAGCAGTATAGCCCGGCGTTGCTCGGGTGTAATGAAAGCTTTCAAACTAATCCATGATCCTAGAGCTCAGACTCAACCTAAAGAATATTTGAAACAATAAAATAATTGCGACAATTTACGAATCGCACCTAATATATATATATATATATATAACTAGCAGTATATATCACAAGGTTAAATCACAAATAATCATTCCTCCATCTGTATTTTATTTATAAATCAATTTTTCATAAAAATGGTCAGTAAGAATCTATTTTAAGCTTGCAAACAAATAAATTATAGTTTTAATATAGTAAAGAAAAAAGTAATCTCAATTTACGAATACATATACTTGTAAACATAGATGTTTACGATTTGACAGTACATTGCGGAATGTGAATGTGGTTACCTGTAAGACATTATAAAATAAAATGATTTTATAAGGTTAAAAAATACAGTTATTAAAATTATTTTACGATAGTAGAAAATAAAATAATTCATGCTAAATTTACCAATATTTGTATTCAATTTTGCTTACGTATTCTAATATAATTTTCCACACTTTTTTGTTCTTATTTATTGCACCATAACATAATTTGATGTGCTTTTAACGTTTCTCTAGTTACATTCCGACTTCAATATTTATGGAGGACAGATATATA
This sequence comes from Ascarosepion bandense, assembly GCA_037127315.1. Lineage (NCBI taxonomy): Eukaryota > Metazoa > Mollusca > Cephalopoda > Sepiida > Sepiidae > Ascarosepion > Ascarosepion bandense. The sequence goes on from JBBBDQ010001672.1 coordinate 30,434, forward strand.
GTTGAACTAGCAGTATAGCCCGGCGTTGCTCGGGTGTAATGAAAGCTTTAAAACTAATCCATAGTCCTGGAGCTCTGACTCAGCTTAAAAAATATTTGTGTGAAGTTTGGTGAGAATCGGATAAAATTTGTGGATTTGTATAAAGAACATACAGACAGATAAACAGACAGATAAACAGACACACACACGCATCTTGCCTTATATATATATATATTATCGATTTTCTGCACTATTGTAAGAGCTGCAACATTGAAACTTTTGAATATCGTTTCTTATGTCTTTGTCTATGAGTGTATCAAATTTGATTAAAATTGGGCCATTCCTTCTATAACCCGATTTTTTCGATTATCGATTTTCGAAATTTATCGGCGGTACCTAGCTAAGAAAACTCGCAGACGCTTAAAGTACAACTGTGTAAATTTTCAAGAAAATCGGTTCAGCCATTTAGGAGTCTATAGGTAACGGATACACACACACAGACACACACACACACACACAGAGACAAATTTCCATTTATAAATAAGTTTAGATAAAACGATTTAAACTTGATCTTTATTTTTTCATAAATATATATTTAATTTTGACAAACGAGGTATAATCGAGAACGACTTAACTCGAAACGATGTAACCCGGGGTATAACTGAACTGCCTTCACTTACTCGCAAATACTTTTTATTACAATCTCTGCATATGATCTTCATTCCTTGCGTAGTAATGCCTCTGTTGGTAGTCATGAATTATCTCCCTCTAACCCTTTAAGTTACTTGTTCATCACTGCTGTAGCCTGGTATTGAACTCACAACTCTTCGCGTCAAGTCACAGGAAATAACCAACGTCTTTATCCACTGGGCCATGTGTCTTTAAGGACATATAGATAAATACAATTTTTCAGTATGTCCGACTTGATAAGTTCTAGTTAACAAGCATTGGTCCTGTGCAGCCAGGATAAAACTTTCGGTTTTAGTTTTTAACCTCGTGCTATGTAACCAATGTTGGGTGCAGAGTTGGTCTACAATTGACTGTTTTGTACGGGCTGATTTTTTTAAAATCGTTTCATCTCAAGCAAGACGGTACCGATACTGATGTGCAGGGGGCTACATAAGAGTAAAAGTTTAGGTAGGAGGTTTAGGTAGAAGGTTACTGCCACTGTTATGCAGGGGATTACATAGGGGAAAGTGATGAGAAAGATGAGTTAGTTATAGGGGATATCAGGAGGAGGGCAATAGACGGATGAAAATACCGGTTTAATGGGGGTGGAATGGATAGAAAAAGAGCTTGAGAGAAAGGATGCGAGTTAGTGAGATAGGAGATGTCTATTGACCTTACATTTAAATTCCTGGAGATTGTTGCTGTCAGGGAAGCAAGTATATAGAAGTGAATTTCACAGGCGGAAAGTGAGAGAAAAGAAGCTGTTAAAATAGAAATTGCGGTTATATTTTATCAACTTCACTGTAAAAGGGTGGGACCTAGTTTCTAATTTAGTAGCTTGTGTAAATTCATACCTAGGGGGCACCAGTGAGCTAAGTTCATTGGAGCAGAAGCCGTGAAAGTATTTGTAGAAGAGGCACAGTATAATCACGTCGCGCCGGTGAGAGAGAGACTGCATTTGGTAGGTTTAACTGTAAAAGAGTGGGAATTTTTTTGCCAGTTTGGTTGCTCAAGTAAATATTTATTTCTCCATGAAGAGGCTTATCTTGCTATCACCTCTGCCTTTGCCACATTGGATTTACTTTCGTTTTGTTTATATTATTTGCATCTGCATGCAGTAGGTGCATTATAGTTTATTTGCATTTCTTCACCAACTTAAAATTACCTTTTGTTGACTTCCTTTATTGGTGAATATAGTTTCTTGTATGTCCATGCTATTCGTCTATACTTCTGAGATGAGGTAGTATTTATGTTATTTTAATTGTTCGAACTGTTGTCCTAATCTTTATTGCCAGGTTTACGACGTTTCGCCATTGTATATACCGACCGTTTTTAGGTGCGAGAAATTTTGAACCGAACCCATTATTTCGATCAATAGGATAAATTATTCTTGTTCTATGTTCCATGCCACTTCCGGATGTCAAGTAGTTATCTCCCTTTCACACATATCCGCATAAATTAAGCCTCTTTCTCTGTAAACTCTACCTCGAGAGGCTTCCGAGCCTTGTAACGGGTGAACATCATTGTAAAAAAAAATTCAGATAAAAGATCCAATATTTTACAATTATTTCAATTTACCCTCTGAGCATATATGGATCATTAGATATCGATTGTCTAAATATATTGAATGTCGGCGTAACATATTCAAAAACTAACACATGATTCTGATTTTTCGAGCAAACCGTTCTCCAAAATTAAGATTTTACGGAAAAATATAGATATCAAAAGTATGCAAATCTTTCCATGCAAATGCCGAATGCTAATCTTAAATTTCATTATAACCTACCCAAATATATACCCCCCGTTATACACACGGATGCTACCCAGATAAGAAAAAATAATTATATGCATATTGCTTAGTTATCTCAGTTTGAATGCATATTAATTTCAGCGGATGCGCGTAGACATTTATTTATCTATATATGCCTATGATCATGCGAAAGAGGTACACATTTAGTTGGATACCAGCAATCAAAATTCACGTGATCACACCAGCACTCATACAGACACAAAGATGTACTCTAAGTACAATATTGTAGAGGTCATCAGTAGCGTCCTGCGTTGGAAACATTCTCATGACTCAAATAAACGGTGTTGATATGCTTAGGAAAACTTTCAAAAATTAAGATAACCCCTTCACTCTTTTCATTTCCAGCAAAGCATCGAAGTTACTAAGATGAAAGTCTTTGCTGAGTTTCATCCCAAAGAAGACAATAAAGCCACTAAGATGCAAGGGTCTGCTGAGAGTTATTGAATATGAGAAAAAAATTATTAGGCTGTTCCAAAAGTTCGTAAACACTTGCGAAATGGGTCTATCTGGTCCAACACAATCGAGACAAGCGATGGGTTCAGAAAGGGAGACACCGTCGGTTCCAAAACAAGATCGATTCAGCAAGAAAGTCATGTTGTGCGTTTGATGGAACTTTGAAGGATTCGTGCGTTTTGAGTTGGTTCCGATTGGTCGTGCCATCAGTGCCGAACTTTACTCTCAGCAACTTGAGCGGGTCTACGAAAAGTTGAAGCAAAAGTACCCGGCTCTGATCAACCGAAAGCGCGTTTTGATGCAGCAGGACAATGCCAAGCCACACACCGCCAGGAAGACAAAAGACAACTTTAAAGAGCTGGACGGCGTTGAGGTTCTGCCACATCCAGCCTACAGTCCTGACTGTATTCCATCAGATTACGGCCTTTTTCCGCTCAATGCAACACTTTCTGAAGGGCCGCCGATTCGACTCGTTTGATGAAGTCGAGGAAGCGTGTCAAGAATTCGAAGCCGGTTGAATGGTACTTTGACCAGATCCGAAAGCTTGCAGATCGATGGCAGAAAGTCTTGGAAAATGATGGTCTTTATTTTGAGCAATAATTTTTGTTGTTTTTGCAAGTAAAATTTCAAATTTTTGCAAGTGTTTTCTGGTAACCTTACATTACTTGGCGAGTAAAAGTTCTATTTTTTGCAAGTGTTTACGAACGTTTGGGACAACCTAATATTATGAAAAGAGCATAATTAAACATAATGACTGACATTGCATTTATTTATTTATTTTGAAGACCAAATTTACGACAAACCAGAAAAAAGAGTTCCACAAGCGAGAAATGCGGTGGGAAGACACCGTCAGCATAGAACTTACGGTTACATCTAGCCATTTCAATTCATGATGAGAGATTTTCTTGCTAAACTGGGACTGCCTTTAGATTCATAAAGTACCAGAGGGAAGTTCATCACATTAATTTCTATGAAAATATTTATAGAAAAGGCATAAGGAAGCTACGTTACGATGGTGGGTAGTAACTGAAGATGAGATGCCAGTTCAACACAAATAATATTGCAGATTCTTCTTTTGATTTTATAAAAAAATTCTCTAAATATAGCAGAAGCACCGGACCAAATGTAGCACTAATATTGAAATAGTGGACGATTAATAGACTTATAAATACTTGCGGAACCCGTGGAATTCCCACGGAAGGATAATTATGATTTCCTGGAAAAATTTTACTTTGTCATACTACAAATGATAGTAACGTCTTCAACGACTCTCTGGCCATTAACGAGAAGGTCGTTGATACTTCTGTAACTTGTTTTTTTTACAGGTAGATGTGGTGCGCCTACGCAAACTCTTTCATCCTCCAGGTGAAGTAACAGTCAGTTCAGTGCCATATGTGATAGACACTTAGGCAATCAGTTTTCCAAAAATTACTTTCTGAACCCCAACAAAGTATCGACTTCCATAAGATATCTCGGGAGAGTAACTTTTTATATATTTATTTGTTTATTTATTTTCTGACCCAAATCTCTAATTTTAGTCAACAGAAAAAAAATCTCTAAAACTCCGAGGTTGGATTTTTACCTTATCTTATTCCTCCATAATGTTTGCTTCCCCGACAGCTACAATCTCCAGGAATTTAAATGTAAGGTCAATAGACATCTCCTAACACACTAACTCTCATCCATTCTCACAAGCACTTTCCTATCTACTCCACCCACATCCTCGGTATCCTCATCCGTCTATTACCCTCCTCCTGACTTTTCCTATAACTAACCCCTCTTTCTCATCACATCTCTCGCATCTCACACCTGTGGAATTCCCTTCCACATGTTTGCTTCCCCGACAGCTACAATCTCCAGGAATTTAAATGTAAGGTCAATAGACATCTCCTATCACACTAACTCGCATTCATTCTCACAAGCACTTTCCTATCTACTCCACCCACATCCTCGGTATCCTCATCCGTCTATTACCCTCCTCCTGACTTTTCCTATAACTAACCCCTCTTTCTCATCACATCTCTCGCACATCACACCTGTGGAATTCCCTTCCACATGTTTGCTTCCCCGACAACTACAATCTCCAGGAATTTAAATGTAAGGTCAATAGACATCTCCTATCACACTAACTCGCATTCATTCTCACAAGCACTTTCCTATCTACTCCACCCACATCCTCGGTATCCTCATCCGTCTATTACCCTCCTCCTGACTTTTCCGATAACTAACCCCTCTTTCTCATCACATCCCTCGCATCTCACACCTGTGGAATTCCCTTCCACATGTTTGCTTCCCCGACAGCTACAATCTCCAGGAATTTAAATGTAAGGTCAATAGACATCTCCTATCACACTAACTCGCATTCATTCTCACAAGCACTTTCCTATCTACTCCACCCACATCCTCGGTATCCTCATCCGTCTATTACCCTCCTCCTGACTTTTCCGATAACTAACCCCTCTTTCTCATCACATCCCTCGCATCTCACACCTGTGGAATTCCCTTCCACATGTTTGCTTCCCCGACAGCTACAATCTCCAGGAATTTAAATGTAAGGTCAATAGACATCTCCTAACACACTAACTTGCATCCATTCTCTCAAACATACTTCCCATTTACCCAACCCACATCCTCGGTATCCCTACACGTCTATCACCCTCCTTCTGACATTTCCTATATCTAACCACTCTTTCTCACATTGGAGACCTTTTCTGTGAGACAAAACTTTTAACAGTAGGAAAGAGATCAATTCTAAATTATCAGAATTATTTCTGACCATAATCATCATCATATAATAATTCTGCTTGTTCCTTCCTTAGTTACCAAATTTAAAAAGAAATAGATTTTGAAAGAGAAAATGTTTCCTTTTATTACTGAAAAATCATGGCTCCTGTGTCCATTGCAAACAGAAAAGACCAACTGAGTAATGGCCAAAATTGTAGAGGCCAGACATTTCGTTATTAGGTCGCAGGACACGGCAACAAATCTACTTATTTTTACTATATTGTACAGTACACACACATATACACACACACACAACTATCTATTACTGCTACGGTAATGCTATAGACTCTCTCCTTCTACTTAGTTGCCAAATTTAAAAAGAAATAAATTTTGAAAGAGAAAATGTTTCCTTTTATTACTGAAAAATCATGGCTCCTGTGTCCATTGAAATCAGAAAAGACCAACTGAATAATGGTCAAGATTGTAGAGGCCAGAAATTTCGTTATTAGTTCGCGGGATACGACAACAAACCTTATTTTTACTATATTGTACAGTACACACACATTTTTTCAATTGGAGTAGATAGACTAAACTATCGCCCGGTTCACACTCCACCCACGTCTATTGAACAGGTGAGGAGGCTTATCCCTTGTTCCCTGTTCAGGATGTGGTTTCCGGCTTTCTCTTTTCCAATCTTCTCACTTTGTTTTTTTTGTTTTTTTCAATTGGAGTAGATAGATCTATCGCCCGGTTTACACTCCACCCATGTCTATTGAACAGATTAAGAGGCTCATCCCTTGTTCCCTGTTTAGGATGTGATTTCCGGCTTTCTCTTTTCCAATCTTCTCATTTTTTTTTTTTTTTTTCAATTGGAGGAGATAGATCTATCTATCGCCTGGTTCACACTCCACCCATGTCTATTGAACAGGTGAAGAGGCTCATCCCCTGTTTCCTGTTTAGGATATGGTTTCTGACTTTCTCTTTTCCAATCTTTTCACTCTTACGTAGCCCCCTGCGCATCAGTGGCATTACCGCCTTGCTTGGGGTGATATGATTAAAAAATATATATACATCCATACAATTACTGCTACAATTACCAGCTTAAGCTGTTACTGCTACGGTAATGCTATAGACTCTCTCCGCTTACTGTCTCACTCTTTACTACCCTTCCGTTTGGCAAAGGCGAGAGAAAGGCTGAGGAGAGTAACATTTATAAAAAGATAGAGAGGAAGGAAAAGCTCGTGTAGAGAGTAAGTGTGTTATCTTTCTTCAGTGGCGTAACGGACGGACGAACTAAGTAACTAACTAAGGAAGGAACAAGCAGAATTATTTTATGATGTAAGTGATTCTGGCAAGAAAAAACTTCTATAGCACGGCACATGGAACAATTTTCCTAGCAACAAACCAAGCAATTGGTTCAATATAATTTTCCGTTTCATGCCAGCGGAAAACACAAGCTCGAGAAGGCGAAATTAAACATTCTCCTGGAGGATAGCATTAACCATGAAGATGGAAGGCAATATGTTCGTTATATTCGTTCAAGTGCCAGTAACCATGAGAAAGAAATGAATCCACCTCTTCTCACCCAAACTATCGGTTAATAAATAAAGCTTGTATCAATAAATCTCCTCAAAATTTCTTAGAATCTAAAAGAAATATTTTCTGGTTTTAAATAACCTGCAAATAAACGTGAAAAACGAATCACTCAATAACGCCTAATCTGCCATTTACTACGAAAAGAACGTTTCTCAACTCATCTAAATCTAAACTTATTTATAAATGGAACTTTGTCTCTATGTGTGTGGGTGACTGTGTGTATCCGTTACCTATAGACTCCGAAACGTGCTGAACCGATTTTCTTGAAAATTTACACAGTTGTACTATAAGCGTCTGCGAGTGTTCTTAGATAGATTTTGTGTAGAGGTACTCCCGATTAATATCGAAAATCGTTAATCGAAAATATCGGGTTATAAAAGGAGTGGTCCGATTTTCATCAAATTTGATACACTCACAGACAAAGACATAAGAAACGATATTCAGAAGTTTCAAGGTTGCAGTTCTTACAATAGTGCAGAAAATCGTTAATATATATATATAAAATGCAAGATGTTTGTGTGTGTGTCTGTTTATCTGTCTGTATTTCCTTTATACAAATCCACAATTTTTATCCGATTCTTACCAAACTTCACACAAATATTCTTTAAGCTGAGTCTGAGCTCCAGGACCATGGATTAGTTTTAAAGCTGTCATTACACCCGATCAACGCCGGGCTATACTGCTTGTGTGGGAGCAGTCCAGATCAGCATTGAAAGATATTATGATTATTTTTAATTTTTTTTTCTAATCATTTCACCCCAAGCAAGGCATTCCACTGCCACTATTGCGCAGGGGGTTACATAGGGGAAGATGCTGAAAGAGTGATTAGATATAGGAAATATCAGAAGGAGGATGATAGACTGGTAAGGAGGTACATAGGAAGAGTGTTTGAGAGAATGGGTGCGAGTTAGTGTGTCAGGAGGTGTCTATTTACCTTACATTTAAACTCCTGGGGATTGTAGCTGTCGGAGAAGCAAGTATGTGAAAGGGAATTCCACAGGCTGGAAGTGCGAGAAAAGAAGCTGTTGGAGTAGAAATTGAGGTAACATTTTTCAATGTTTAATTGTACAGCAACTGTTATTTCCAAGAGATCACCCATTTATATACTGATCAGGCTCAACATAGCTTAACTTTGTTTTTTTGTTTGTTTTTTTTTAATAAAAACGATGTGAATCTTTTTGAGATTCGGAGTATTTCCCGACAGTGAAAAGTTGGTATTTTTCTCAGATTAAAAAAATAAACAAACTTTAGTCTGTTTTTTTTTCTCTGTGGCAAAATGCATTATCTTCCTAAAATTACTTCATTACCAGGCCTATTTACTGTCAATAGAATGTGAAAAGATTTCCAAATTCCACTGTTCACCTGTGCATTGACTGTCATTTAGCTGACATGCAACCCCTATCATAAATGAGTGGCATCTTTTCTTCGGGCTTCCATTGTACACTTCAAAAAACCGGCAGCAGACAAACGTTACATCATGGTCTTTAACAATGCGGGTTCGTGGTTCATCACTGAATATCTCTTTCCTTCGAATATTCACACTATTATTGATTCTACCTAACCTATTTCAACCCTTTTATCTCGTGTCGCAGTTTGGTTTCATTTGACTTTTGTCTGTACAAAGAGTGTCCTTAAAGGCCAATTTCTTACAGTTCAACCACGAAAATTATTTCCTTCTTACGCTTATTTTTGTTGTGCATTCTCAATTTTCAAGATATATTGCTTTGAGATTTCTCTCCTGACGCATTAATTTCTTCCATCACTAACCCACTTATTATTATCATTATTTTTCTTTTTTATAACCATCTCATTTTGTCTATAATTGCACCAAAACTTTTAAACTTTATGTTAGGGGAAACCCAAAGTCTTCTGACACATACAATATTGGATTATATATTACTTTTATTGGATTTGAGGATATGTGGCATCTATCTAGAAACCATGTTTGACAGAAATCTTGTTGAAAATTAAGTTGTGAAAATCTTGATTTTCTATTTTTTTTTCAATTGAGAGCTTTTTAGTTTGTAATTCAATCTTATTTTTCATTAGTATATGCGTGATAGTTAATGGCTAACTTATGTTTGAATCAGCATACCAGCTTTTGAATGAACATAAGAGTGTTTGAATGAACATACCAGTTTTTGAAGGGACATACTAATTTTTGAATAGACTTATTAGTTTTGAATAAACACATGAATAATCATGCAAGTTTTTAATAAACATACAAGTTTTGAATAAACATACCAGTTTTTGAATAAATTTATCAGTTTTTGAATTAACATACCAGTTTTTTAATAAGCATGCCAGTTTTGAATAAACATACCAGTTTTTAAATAAACTGATCAGTTCAGAATAAGCATGCCAGTTTTTGAATAAACATATCAGTTTTTGAATAAACATACCAGTTTTTGAATAAATGTATCAGTTGTGAATAAGCATAATAATGTTTTGAATAAGCATAACAGCTTCTGAATAAATTTATCAGTTTTTGAATTAACATACCAGTTTTTCAATAAGCATGCCAGTTTTTGAATAAACATACCAGTTTTTAAATAAACTTATCAGTTCTGAATAAGCATGCCAGTTTGTGAATAAACGTATCAGTTTTTGAATAAACATACCAGTTTTTTAATAAACATGTAAGTTTTTGAATAAACATACAAGTTTTTCAATAAGCATATGAGTTTTGAATAAACATACTACTTTTTTTATTTTTGAATAAACCTAACAGTTTTTCACAAAATAGCAGTGTTTTGTCTGTCTATAATTCTAAAATAAGATATTGCACCTATTTACATCTTTCGGACAGTTTGCCTCCTCTTCATTGCACAATATTAACGTTTCAACCGTCGTATGGTCCGGCCGTCTTCAGAGATTTAGAACCTTTATTTAGTCCTGAGGTGGGTTTTGTAATTCCACGGTTTTAGAGATCTCGATTTTGAGTTAATTTCCTTTAATAACTCAATTCTTTAAGAATGATGTCACCGGGTATCGGATTTAAAACTCGTTGACTTAAGTCAATTTTTGATCATTCAACCAAGGCTATCAATTGGGCCATGAGTCTTTGCTAAATGAAATTCTGTATCATAAACTTAATGCCTTAGCAACCATTTTCTCCCGACGTGTAACACTCGGAAATGATTTGAAGAAGGATACAACGGCCAACAGCCGAAATATCGTGAATATGGTGACAATAAAGATGAGGACAACAGTCCGAACAATGTAAATAGTGTAAATAGTTACAATACCTCATCTCAGAAATATAGACAGATGTTGAAGGAGTGAATATGGCAATAAAGATGAGGACAACAGTCCAAACAATGTAAATAGTGTAAATAGTTACAATACCTCATCTCAGAAATATAGACAGATGTTGAAGGAGTGAATATGGCAATAAAGATGAGGACAACAGTCCAAACAATGTAAATTGTGTAAATAGTTACAATACCTCATCTCAGAAATAGAGACAGATGTTGAAGGAGTGAATATGGCAATAAAGATGAGGACAACAGTCCAAACAATGTAAATAGTGTAAATAGTTACAATACCTCATCTCAGTAATATAGACAGATGTTGAAGGCGTGAATATGGCAATAATTCTGAGAACAACAGTCCCAACAAAGTAAATAGTTTCAATAGTTACAATATCTCATCTCATAAATATAGGCAAATCCTGAAGAAGGCCGGAGCGTGCAACAACCGAAACGTCAAATTTCCCAAACATATCATAATCTTAAACATTTTAACCTGCAAATTTTATTTAGAACTTTTCAATCGTAAATGCATAAATCTTTTTTATTTCAATAAGTTTTAATAAATTTTTTTAAAGTTTTTTTTCGAATTAAATCAACTATTTTTTAACAAAAATCAGAAATGTTCTTTTTTAAGACATTCAATATAAACATGACAAAATCAAATTTTCTTAAAAATTTAATAGAGACAAATATTCAAATATTTATTTTTATTATCGGCTTATATTATAAAATATATATAGTCATGAAAACGGAATTTTTATTATCGGCTTATATTATAAAATGTATCAATTTATAACACTCCATTTTTTACATGCTTCTAATTGCTTACATTACGTAATACTTGGCATACAAAGCAGTTACTGATTTTCTATTTTTAAATTTTAGAAAATTTTTAATTAATCGATGACTATAAAAAATTAATTTTCAGTATCTATTCTTGAACTGAATAGGAAACTACAAGACCTCCTACAGAAGGTAGCCGAAGAAAGTAACAAGAAAGAAGTAGAAATAGACTGCAAGAAAACCGAATGCATGGTCATCAGTAAAAAGGGCAGCCCAAAATGCCAAATACAGGTCGGGGATGCTAGAGTCAAATAAGACATGGAAAGGAAACTACAAGACCTCCTACAGAAGGTAGCAGAAGAAAGTAACAAGAAAGGACTAGAAATAAACTGCACGAAAACCAAATGCATGGTCATCAGTAAAAAGGACAGCCCAAAATGCCAAATACAGGTCGGGGATGCTAGAGTCAAATAAGACATGGAAAGGAAACTACAAGACCTCCTACAGAAGGTAGCAGAAGAAAGTAACAAGAAAGGACTAGAAATAAACTGCACGAAAACCGAATGCATGGTCATCAGTAAAAAGGACAGCCCAAAATGCCAAATACAGGTCGGGGATACTAGAATCAAATAAGACACGGAAAGGAAACTGCAAGACCTCCTACAGAAGGTAACCGAAGAAAGTAACAAGAAAGGACTAGAAATAAACTGCAAGAAAACAGAATGCATGGTCATCAGTAAAAAGGGCAGTCCAATATGCCAAATACAGTTCGGGGATACTAGAATCAAGCTGGCACAAAAATTTAAATACCTCGGAAGCGTTATAAAAAATGACGGAAGGTACGACACAGAGATCCGAAGGCGAATTTGCATGGCGAAAGAAGCATTCGAGAAGTTGAGTAAATATTAAGAAACAGGACAATTTCACTAGAAACAAAGAGGAGAGTACTGGATTACTATGTGATGTCGGTTCTTCAGTATGGCAGTGAATGCTGGACAATATCATCAAAGATGAAGGAAAAACTTGAAGCAACTGAAATGTGGTTCTACAGAAGGATGCTGCGGATATCATGGATCGAGCATGTGAGCAATGATGAGGTTTTGGAAATGATGGAAACAAAAAGGAAATTTATAATGAGCATCAGGAAGAGACAACTAAAGTTTAAGGGGAAAGTTTATTGAGGAAAGAGGGCTTGGAGAACGTGATACTATCAGGTCAGATAGAGGGAAAAGAGACGAGGGAAAGCAGTGGATAACATATTTGAAGGACCTAATTAGTTGGATGATGGAATGAGGGTTGCATGGTGTAACAGGAGAAAGCCTGCTAAAAACCACCAGGGATAGGGAGACGTGGAAAGCCATGATCGCCTGCGTTCTGAAAGGACAGGGCATATATAGAAGAAGAATATATATCGCAACTGTTTATAAGAAATTATAATATGGTTATAACTTGGGGGATCAATTCTATATTATAATCTATATATAAACTGATCCCTTATTTTGTTGCCATGCTAGTTTCTATACGTTCATAATCTAGATTTATGGTCTTGAGCTGGTGGATGGCAGAGCGGGATTTGGCTGGTTTAACTGGAGAAGCGTGCTAAGAGCCTCCAGGGATAAGGAGATGTGGAAAGCCACGATCGACGACGTCCTGAAAGGACAGGGCATATATAGAAGAAGATTATATATCGCAACTGTTTATAAGAAATTATAATATGGTTATAACTTGGGGGATCAATTCTATATTATAATCTATATATAACCTGATCCCTTATTTTGTGGCCATGCCAGTTTCTATACGTTCATAATCTAGATTTATGGTCTTGAGCTGGTGGATGGCAGAGCGGGATTTGGCTGGTTTAACAGGAGAAACGTGCTAAGAGCCACCAGGGATAGGGAGACGTGGAAGGCCATGATCGCCTCTTTTTTGAAAGGACAGGGCACATAGAAGAAGAATATATATGCCAACTGTTTATAAGAAATTATAATATGAGTATAAAATGGGGGATCACTTCTATATTATAATCAATATATAAACTTATCCCTCATTTTGTGATCATTCTAGTTTCTATGCATTTATATTCTAGATTTATGGGCTTGAGCTAGTGGATGACAGAGCGGGGTTTGGCTGGTTTAACAGGAGAAAGCCTGCTAAGAGCCACCAGGGATAGGGAGACTTGGAAACCATGATCGCATACGTTCTGAAAGGACAGGGCATATATAGAAGAAGAAGAATCGAATATTATGTATGCGCCAAATGAATCTTGATATATAAAATTTTAGCGCATTAATCGAAAAAATACTAATTGAATGAGCATTAATCAACAGATTCCTGTATATAGACATGAAAACGGCTGAGATTGTAACAATGAGTATAAATTTTATTTGATCATATAAATTGCTAGCCATTTGAAATTCTTGAGAGTTTTGGTTGTTTGTGAATTAAACAGATTTTGTAACAACGATTTGTTTCCGGAAAAATATATCCATTTATTTCGTGCTTGCTGAAGTAATAATTTATGTTCACTTTTTATTTTCACATTTTGTTTTACTAAGCTACGGTCGTCTGCAACAAAAACAAAATATGGCATCCGATCGCATGATCAGCTGCTGACAAATCTTCCTCAAAAGTTTGATTAAAAGTGGTCAAGTTGTGAATTCGTTTAATAGCCAATTATAAAATCAGAACGTAGAAGCGAAAGTGGGTAAATTAATTTAAATACTCGTCCTTTAATCTAGTTTATTTTAATTTGAGAATGTAATTGTTATGGCTTCCTTGCATTCAACGAAGATAATAGAATCAAGAAATATAATTTTGCTTGTAGGTGAGGTAGTCTTGCTGAATTCTGTAGTCATGATACAAAGCTCGCTTCCGATTCGCCCTCACAAGCTGATATTTATTTTTTACACAAAAAATGTGGAACAATCCCAAAAATGGGGATGATGAAGGTTTGTTTTTATCTGTGTTAAATTAATATATCTCGTCACAATCGCTAACCCAAGAAAACTATACAATATTTCTTCCACCAAAACATCACTATATTACATACCATTATTAATACAAACATTATAATGCCTCAAAGACTCAATGAAATTCCAGTTAATTATATATGTAGAATTTTTCTATGGGGAATAGGTAAAATGCCTTCCTTGGAGCGACATGATTATAAAAAAAAATTACTTCCAGTAAAGAATAAAATTATAAGAACATAAGAATTTCTTCCTCTTCTATGAGCCCTGTTCCTTCAGGACGTAGGCGATCATGGCTTTCCACGTCTCCCTATCATTGCTGGCTCTTAGGACGCCTTCTCCTGTTACACCATGCAACCCTCGTTCCATCATCCACCTGATTAGGTCCTTCAAATATGTTACCCGCTGCTTTCCCCTATCTCTTTTTTCCTCTATCTGGCCTGTTTGTATCAGATTCTCCAAGCCCTCCTTCCTCATTGCATGTCTCAGGAACTTCAGCTGTCTCATCCTGATGCTCGGTATTAATTTCCTTTTTGTTTCCATCATTTCTAGGACCTCATCATTGCCCACATGCTCGATCCATGATATCCGCATCATCCTTCTGTAGAACAACATTTCAGTTGCTTCAAGTTTTTCCTTCATCTTTGATGTTATTGTCCAGCATTAACTGCCTTATTGAAGGACGGACATCACATAGCAATCAAGTACTCTCCTCTTTGTTTCTAGCGAAATTGTCCTGTTTCTTAATACTTTACTCAACTTCTGGAATGCCTCTTTCGCCATGCCAATTCGCCTTCGTATCTCTGTGTCGCACTTTCCGTCTTCTGTTATAACACTTTCCAGGTATTTAAATTTTTGTACCTGCTTGATTCTAGTATCCCCGACCTGTATTTGGCATTTTGGGCTGCCCTTTTTACTGATGACCATGCATTCGATTTTCTTGCAGTTTATTTGTAGTCCTTTCTTATCACTCTCTTAAGCTACCTTCTGTAGGAGGTCTTGTAGTTTCCTTTCTGTGTCTGCTATCAGCACTGTATCATCTGCGTACCTTAGGTTGTTTAAATTGTGGCCTCCGAAATAAAAATAAATTAAACGTCGAACTTTGTCAGCCATTTTTAACGAAACATGTATAAAAGAGGGATTACTATACGAATGCAAAATTTTATATAGGATCACATACATGTACATATATTCTCTTTCATACTGCATCTGGGTTCCCTTTGTTCCTCTGTAATTTGGTATAATTGTTTTGCATATAACCTAAAAATGTTTCTGCTACTCCCCACCCTATACCAAAACAAATACCTAGAACTGTATGTCTTTGTTCCCCAGCAAATAATCCCACGGTAGGCTTATCTGCTGAATATATAAACAATGAAAGCATCTATTGAGAGATGCGTGTAATTTCTGGGCATCGATAGAGTCTGGACCCTAGTTTAGGAAACAAACGTGAAACATTGAAAATCAACTTCAAAGTATCTCGTCTCATTTGAATAAATGTTACATATATATTTAAGCCTCGGATATTCTCGAACGTTTATATATTAACAGGCGGATAGATGACAGGATACGGAATCGACCTAAAAACAATTGTTATTCTCTCGTCTTCTCTCTTTATTTTATCATTTTTTTGTTTTTTTTTTGCGCCCGAGCGTATTCAGTTTTTATGGAGAAGTGCTTACAGGCAAACCTTTCAGACACGATATGGGTATTCGGCGTCTTCTTCTTCTTCTTCTTCTTCTTCTTCTTCTTCTTCTTCTATGTGCCTTGTCCTTTCAGGACGTAGGCGATCATGGCCTTCCACGTCTCATTATCCCGGGTTGCTCTTAGCAAGCTTTCTCCTGCCATCCACTACCTCAAGCCCATAAATCTAGAATATAAATGTATAGAAACTAGCATGGCCACAAAACGAGGGATCAGTTTATATATTGATTATAATATAGAATTGATCCCCCACTTTATAACCACATTATAATTTCTTACAAACAGTTGGCTTATATATTCTTCTTCTTCTGTATGCCCTGTTCTTTCAGGACGTAGGCGATCATGGCCCTTCACGTCTCCCTATCCCTGGTGGCTCTTAGCACGCATTCTCTTGTTACACCACCCAAACTTCGCTCTTCCATCCACAAGCTCAAGCCCATAAATCTAGAATATAAATGTATAGAAACTAGTATGGCCACAAAATGAAGGATCAGTTTATATATTGATCATAATATAGAACTGATACCCCATTTTAAATCCACATTATAATTCCTTATAAAACATTGGCATATATATTCTTCTTCTATGTACCCTGTCCTTTCAGGACGTAGGTGATGATGGCTTTGCACGTCTCCCTATCCCTGCTGGTTCTTAGCACGATTTCTCTTGTTACACCACCCAAACCCCGCTCTGACATCCACTAGCTCAAAACCATAAATCTAGAATAGAAATGTATAGAAACTGGCATGGCCACAAATTGAGTGATCAGTTTATATATTAATTATAATATAGAATTGATCCCCCATTTTATATCCACATTATAATTTCTTATATACAGTTGGCATATATATTCTTTTTCTATGTGCCCTGTTCTTTCAGGACGTAGGCGATCATGGCCTTCCACGTCTCCCTATACTTGGTGGCTCTTAACAGGCTTTCTCCTGCTACACCACGCAACCCTCGTTCCGTCATCCATCCGCACAGGCCCTTCAAATATGTTATCCGCTGCTTCCCCCTGTCTCTTTTCCCCCTCTATCTGGCTTTTAGTATCAGAATCTCCAAGTATCAGGTTCTCCTTCCTCATTGCATGTCCCAAGAACTTTAGGTGTCTCTTCCTGATGCTCAGTATTAATTTCCTTATAGTTTTTATCCTTACCAAAACCTTATAGTTGCTCACATGCTCGATCCATGATATTCGCATCATCCTTCTGTAGAACCATATTTAAGTTGCTTCAAGTTTTTCCTTCATCTTTGATGATATTGTCCAGCATTCACTGCCATCTTGAAGGACGGACAACACGTAGCAATCCAGTACTCTTTTCTTTGTTTCTAGCGAAATTCTCCTGTTTCTTAATACTTTACTCAACTTCTGGAATGCCTCCTTCGACATGCTAATTCGCCTTCGGATCTCTGTGTCGCACTTTCCGTTTTCTGTTAGAACACTTCCCAGGTATTTAAATTTTTGTACCTGCTTCATTCTGGTATCACCTACTTGTATTTGACATATTAGGTTGCCCTTTTTGCTAATGGCCATGCTTTCGGGGTTTTTTTGGGGTTTTTTTTTTTGCAGTTTATTTGTAGTCCTTTTTTATCACTCTCTTCAGCTAGGAGGTGTTGTAGTTTCCTTTCCGTATCTGCTATCAGCACTGTATCATCTGCGTACCATAGGTTGTTTAAATTGTGGCCTCCGATGACAAATCCTGTCATAACTTTTGGGGTCCTCAGAATAGTCTCGCTGTACAAGTTGAATAGATATAATCGACGTACAGAGTTCTAATTTTGGTCGGTTCTGTTTAGTTTATTTCACACTGATGCCTACGGTAAACGTATGAATAATCCTCCATTGATCAAATATGTTAAATAGCAGGGTATATTTTGTTATGTTGTTTTCGCTTGGCCGAGAACAAGTCTAGATGAATAGAGCTAGCCTTGGAAAAACTATTAGTTTTGACGAACTCTGAGTGCAAAAATACACAGGAGAGTGATAGTTTACTAGATAAACCATTGCTACTACGTCAGCGGGTCGTGTGGTTCTCGCAAAGTTCTAGTGATAAACGGTGCAAATGATCGGTTCCTTTTTCCTTTCAGGAACCTAGTTATAGATAGGACAGTTTTATCATGAGGCTACACCGGGCTATACTGCTAGTATACACACACACACACAAACACACACACACGCACACACACACACACACACACACACACACACATATATATATATATCCAAATGAATAAGAAAGGAAGAAAATAATTTCAACGTTCTAAACATTAATTTAAAACAATGCTCAAAAAAAAATAGAGTACTGAATATTTACTATTAAAACATCATTATTAACAACTTGATGAGACATTGTTCTTTCAATGTCGAAACAAAAAGTACAATTTTGTAGTAGTTTGTACTTTGTACATGTTCTAAAATATTAAATAATATATATATATATATATATATATATGTATATATATATATAAGATTAATACAAATATAAAATGTGTCTCTTAGCTAATTGATGTGTCTCTTAGCTAATTAATTCAGCATACATGAAGTTTATCAAGTCCACTCGTCAGGGGATTTGATTTTGACCGATTTGTTTGTTTATTACCATATCACCTCGTTATGTGTCATTTAATATCCGAAAGTTAATAATATTGGGATCTTTTAAATAATAAAAATATGTTTTATCTTATTCTGCTTTCATAATTGAATATATGGTAGATGGTTTTCAGCTTTTCGCTTATATATTTGTGGGGGCATAATTATTAGAAGCGGTGTGAATTTTATATTGTATTTTTACTGAAGTAATATTTTGGAATAAAATTTCATTTCTTTAAGAAATTGTATGATATTATATGGATTATTGTCATTAAACTGTTTATTAAGGTCGGTTGATTAGTTTAGTGTCATCGCAATACTTCATCCGTTATTTAAAGCCAAAATTAAAATAAAAGAAGAAAATTCTATGGCTTCAACTAAATATATTTTCAACGCATTATTGTGCCTCTAATTACAGTTAGAATGTATGGTTAATCAATTTTCTACAATATTTATTATTTGTCTTTTCATTATATAAAAATGTGTGGTGTTATTTTTTACTGGAAGGATGTATTTATATACTTTCATAGTGTTTTATTTTTGTTTATTGATTTTTCCCATGCATGGTTCCGGAACAGGTGCTAATACTACGGGTTAGATTCACAGCAGCAATTAAGAGGTGGGCCAGAATACGCAAAATTTCTAAGCTACCGATCAAACACGTGGCTGTTGAATGTAGTTTATCGACATAGCCAAAACTAAACTTCAGAAAGTTTCAACACTTTCATATATATATATATATATATATATATATCGGAAAAACTACCAAAAAGTTGTAAGTTTAAAAATGGTTTGTTTCTGATGAGAGGCCGAGGTCGGTCTGAAATATCAAATATATATATATATATATACATATATATATATATATATAATAGAAATAAATACTGTCAAAAAAAAGTACATTTTTAAACTTACAACATTTTAGTAGTTTTTCCTATACATATTAAGACAGTATACGTGGATTATTATCATTATATATATATATATATATATATATGTGTCCGAGTGAATATAGAACGAAGAAAGAATTTTTTACAACGTCTAAAACATTAATTTAAAACAGTGCTCGATATATAATATATAGAGATGTGAATATTGATTATAAATAATCCCCACCAACACCCCAAACACAACTGACCAAATATAAGAGAAGGGACTTTCCATTCCTATCCACACCGCCTGATGAGACATTGAAGTTTCAATGTCGAAACAAATGTACTATTTGTAGTGGATATATATAAAAATTATATACATGTTCTAAAATATATATATATATATATATATGTGTGTGTGTGTGTGTGTGTGTGTGTGTGTGTTATGTCTTAAAGGCTGTCACAATGCGTTGAATGAAATAAAAGAAGGTCGGGAGGTGTTTATATGACCTATTTATTACTGACATTTCGAGACTATAATCTCATCATCAGAATGGCAGAGAAATCCTCAGAATGTCCGTGCTTCTTCGCGGCCCATCTATGAATGGCTGGCTTTATCCACTACTGCTGTACGCGCGCGCGCGCGTGTGTGTGTGTTCAAGTTGGGGTTTTATTGGTCTGATGGAATCAGTTCGTAGGATCTGGGAGTTGAAGTGACTTTGACTGGGTCAAAGAGTATCAGTTTCATTGCTGTTGTCTTATCTATCTGATTTATCTGGTGCTGTTTGCTCTTTGTGCAGAAACTGTGCAAAAATATTTAGACAACAACAATTTTATCTTTCATGAGGCATCAAAATAAAGTTTAAATTTACCCCTGTCCTAACACTTTTGCACACTACCGGTAGTGTACAAAAGTATTGGGACAGGGGTGATTTTCCTAATAACCTCTGTGAAATTCAAATACAAGGAGAAAAGACAAATCTTTTTAAAAATTATTTAACTAAAAAAGAAAGAGGAAGGAAGGCTTCAGAAATTGAATTGGTGATTTTACTAATAACCTCACTGAAATTCAAAAACAGGGTTGAAAGCCAGATCTTTTAAAGAATTATTTAACTAAAAAGGAAGAGGAAGGAAGGCTTCGGAATTTAAATTGGCCCCCACAAAACCCTGATCTCAATCCTATGAACATCTATGGGATATTTTGGATAAAAAAAAATTATAAATCTAATGTTACTTAGAAAGACACACTTTGGGAACAAATACAAGCTGCTTGGCAGGAGATACCATTAGATACATTGAAGAAGCTTGTGATATCAATGCCTGACAGAATGAAGGCTGTGATCAAAGCAAAAGGCCATTATACTAAATATTAAATTTATTTTGTAACAAGTATTTTTTGTTGTCAAAGCATTTGTTGAGTAAATCAAATAAAATTACTTTAATAAAATTGTTTATTTTCTGTCAATATGCCTCATAAAAGATAAAATAGTTCTTGTCCTAATACTTTTGTACATTACTGTATATATATATATATATATATATATATATATATACTAGGTGCGATTGGTAAGTGGCCGCAGTAATTTATACATACACACACACATATATATACTAGGTGCGATTGGTAAATTGTCGCAATCATTTTATTATTTCAAAGCAAAAGGCTATTATACAAAATATTAAATTTATTTTGTAACAAGTATTTTTTTCTTGTTAAATCATTTGTTGAGTAAATCAAATAAAATTACTTTAGTTAAATTGTTTATTTTCTCTCAATATGTCTCATAAAAGATAAAATAGTTTTTGTCCTAATACTTTTGCACAGTACTGTATATATATATATATATATATAATCGTATCGCCCCAAGAAAGACATTATACTTCTACTGTTTTGCAGCGGGTTACATAGGAAGAAAGTAATGAGAAAGAGTGACAGGTTATAGGGGATGCCAGGAAGTTGGTAACAGAGGGATGACTGTGGCAAAAAAAGTGAGGGATCAATTTATATATTGGTTGTAATATAAAATTGATCCCCCTCTTTATATTTACATAATAATTTCTTGTCTGTTGATAAGCCGTAGAAAACGAAATAAATCAATCACTGAAATACTGATTAGCTACACATGCTTATTTTTTAGATTTATTTACATTCTCTGGAATATAAATGCATAGAAATGTTTGTTTTATAATCATATCGGCCCAAGCAAGGCATTTTACTGCCACCGGTGTGCAGGGGGTTATATAGGAGGAAAGTTATAAGAAAGATTGACAGGTTATAATGGATGTCAGGAAGTGGGTATGAGAAAGATGATAGTGGCCATAAAGTGAGGGATCAATTTATATATTGATTAGAATATGAAATTGATCCCCCACTTTATATTTACATTTATCATTTCTTGTCTGTTGATAAGCCGTAGACAACTAAAGAAACCAATCAATGAAATACTGATTAGATATACCTGCTTATTTTTTTAGATTTATTTACATTCTCTGGAATATAAATGTTTAGAAATGTTTTTTTTTTTTCATAATCATACTGCCCCAAAGCAAGGCATTTTACTGACACGGTTTTGCAGGGGGTTACATAGGAGGAGAGTAATGAGAAAGAGTGGCAGGTTATAGGGGGTGTCAGGAAGCGGGTAGGAGAGGGATGAGAATACTGCA
>JBBBDQ010001672.1:57500-172500 GCA_037127315.1 Ascarosepion bandense
GTATCGGTGGAAATAATGTTCAAAATAATTCATTACAAATTGTCGGTTGCTTATAACCAAGTTTCGTTGAATTTCGTTAATTTCCGTAACATGTTTACATATATATATATATATATATATATATATATATATGTGTGTGTGTGTGTGTGTGTGTGTGTGTGTGTGTGTGTGTGTGTATGTATGTACATACATATATATATATATATATATATATATATATTAAATATATTAGACAATGAATGTCTATTATGTTTAATCAAGAGCCGTTCTAAACATCGTATGTTGGCTTTAATTTCAGGTGAAAATAAAGACAAAAATTGTCCAACATTTGGATATTTTTTTATTATGCTGTTTCTAAGCTTTCAGCTCACATGAGTCATCTTCAGAGGGGCTACAGAGAAGTTAACATAAAGACATCCACCATCAAACATGATATTATCTTGTAGTGACATAAAAGATTGCTAAGCAATGATAACAGTCACTGAATAGCATGTAGGTAATATCAGACAGATTTTAGTCGACAACACAATAGTACTCACTCATACACGCAGTAAAAAGAACCTTCAGATATTGAAGGCCATTTACATGAAATCCAAACAACACACAATAAAATCACGTTTAAATCTGGTCATAATACATTACATTGCATTTAGACATGTGGTTCTGTTAGCAATTCGATTTCTTGCGCGGTGTGAGGTCATAGAACCGCATTACAAATTATCTGATCATTGTTCACACTATATATATATATATATATATATATATATATATATATATATATATATTAAGGAAATTAACGAGGATTAACGAAATTGGTTATAAACAAACAATAATTTGAAATTACTTGTTTGAACATTATTTTTGATCGGTACTCGTATTTAAGCAGATATTCTGTTTATAAACAAAGAGTATTATATATTTATTTCTACCGGACTGATTATTTACGATAATTTTTTGTTACCATACTGCGACCCATATCCATATAGGGAAAGCCATAAATTGACCTCGTTGTTTATAACCAGTTTCACTAATCTTCGTTAATTTCCGTAACATGTTTACATTTGTTGACATTACGATACATTTCAGAGCAGATATGGTTATTACTACAAACTTGTAGTTTCAATGTCGAAATTGATTGTAATTTCAATGTCGAAACAAATGTACGATTTGTAGTGGAAATATATAAAAAAAATTGTACATGTTCTAAAATATAATTTCTCATAAATATTCACATCTCTATATATTATATATCAAGCACTGTTTTAAATTAATGTTTTGGACGTTGAAATTTTTTTTTTCTTCGTTCTTTACTGACTCGGATATATATATATATATATATATATATATATATATATATATATATATATATATAGTCATCCGCAGACAGATCTGTTTCGTTGTTTCGCAGCCCATCAGTATGGTTAGACTCCGATTCCTTTTAACCCAGGATTGAAACCCGATCGAATTGGCGTCAGTCGGCGATTCTACCTCTGGTCTATGGGCGCTCGGTAAAAGAAGGCAGACTTTTCAGCGTGTATATTATCAGTATACACGCATATATATATATATATATATATATATATATATATATATATATATATACTACTACTACTACTACTAATTTGATTTTAAGTCAGGATTGAAACCCGACCGAATTGGCGTCAGTCGGCGATTCTACCTCTGGGCTATGGGCGCTCGGTAAAAGAAGGCAGACTTTTTAGCGTGTATATTATCAGTATACACGCCATATGTATATATATATATATATATATACTACTACTACTACTACTACTACTAATTTGATTTTAACCCAGGATTGAAACCCGACCGAATTGGCGTCAGTCGGTGATTCTATCTCTGGGCTATGGGCGCTCGGTAAAAGAAGGCAGACTTTTTAGCGTGTATATTATTAGTATACACGCCATATATATATATATATATATATATATATATATATATATATATATATATATATACTACTATTACCATAAAAGCAATCTCCCACAGGAAATTGATAATTGATCCGACAACAAAGAGACTCCAAAATCTTAAAAACCATCGCATTTTTAGGGCTTAAGGCCATAAGCGTCCGCAAATTATTGGCTCTGATGTCCAAAGATTGAAGTTTCCGCAATATGTAATTCTTTCAGATTAAATTTCTTTCAGAGCAAATTGCCGAAAAGACAAGCGTAAAATAAAAAGGTAACTTTTGGGGCTGTGCAAAGTTCAAGACTAAAGTAAAGAAAAATAATTTGATTTCCATAATGATTGTATCTTCATAGGTTCTCGACCTTTTTGCTGAGATTACCCCAAAATACAATTTCACTATTATCCATTACCCCAATAAACAAATACCCGTAATATAGGAAAAGAAGTAATTATATTTTCATTCATCAAAAGCAGGCAAAGTTAATGGAAATTATTCAATACAATGGTACCAATCTATAATAATCAGAGGTATAGTAGCCGTAACTTTTTTTTTTTTATAAGCGTTTCACCCCGAGCAAGGCATGTCACTGCCACTACTGCGAAGAGGGCTACGTAGAGTGGAGAAAGGATGATTAAATATAGGAAATGTCAGAGGGTGGGTGATAGGCGGGTAAGGATACCGAGAATGAGGGTTGGGTAGATGAGAGTGTTCTGAGAATAGTTGGGAGTTAGTGTGATAGGAGGTGTCTATTGACCCTACATTTAAACACCTGGAGATTGTAACTGTCGGGAAAGCAGAAGGGAGTTCCACAGGCGGGAAGCGCGAGAAAAGAAGCTGTTGGAGTAGAATTTACGGTTACATCTTATTTGTTTAACTGTAAAAGGGTGGGACCTAGTTGCTAATCTAGTATCTCGTGTAAATTCGTGCTTAGGCGGCACCAGTGATCTAAGCCCATCGGAGCAGAAGCCATGACCTAGCCGTGATTCTTAATGTGAGTGTGGAACTTGTATTGCCTGTGACAGTTTATTTATTCTTGGCTTTGTGACTGAAAGGGCGTTGTTTGCCACGTTGAGTCTTCTACGTTTTTTGGTCTTAATTCCAAGGACAGTAGAAAAAGCTTGTTCACATAGATAAGTGGTTGAAAATCCTATGAGAATTTGTACTGCTCTAGAGGCTAGTGTTGGTATATTTTGTGAACGAGAGATCCCAAAGGTGTCTAGACCAGACTTGGTCTCAAACAATTGCTTTCATGCATTGTTCATACTGAGTGTGAGAAATTCTTCTTTTGCTCATCAGGAATGATATCTTCTCTCATAAGATATGGATTTCTTACCCATTGATTGTTGGAATTATTCAAGTTTGGAAAGTACTTACGTACGTTTTCCAAGAGGCCATTTAGGTGATCACTGATATTTGTCTTCATGTGGTTGAGGATGTCTTCAGAATTAACTTCATCAAGGAAGACATCCAATGCAAAAAATTGTGCAAAAAGTCCCTTTCCAATACGTCTTTTTAAAGTGAATTTTAATAAATGAAAAAGCTTTCTTGAAACTTTCATTTAAGCCATAACTAAAAACTAAATATGAATTTACTATTTCTAGTAAGCAAAATACTCTGGTGTTTTCCAAACAGAAATTGTAAAGATTAGAATCTGAAATTTTTGAGAGTTTTCATTTTAGCGGACATTTTTCAAATTTTGACAGGTTTTTAAATAAAAATTAATTCTTGGTTTTAAAATATTGCAAAAATAAGATATAGATTTGTGACACATTGTAGAAAATTAACTAGTTTAGATTTAAATTAATCTGATTTGAAACAAATATGACTTGCTTACATCATGAATTTTTCCTCAAAATGAAGCAATTCTGTCCTGAAATTCCCAAACGAAACATCCATTACCCCCAAATATGGGCTCATTACCCCACTGAGGTAATTTACCCCGGAGTTGGGAACCGTGGATTAACTTTTGTTGGTTGAATGAAAGTTTGTTTGTAGGTAAATTAAAATGTCACCATCGTTGGCATGAAATCGATATGATCAAATTTCTTTTATTTTTACTTATCTGGGAAATGTGAAGAAGTGAATAACGAAGGGCAGGCAATTATAATTTTTTTATAACATCCGGAAAGAAATGTTTATATTATGATGCAATATCAAATTTGTCAGATGGTTTATCGGATCATCTGTCGACGGACTTAAATATATCAGTTGGTTTAGAAGCAGATATATTTACGTATTGCCTATGCAATAAATATCCACGAAGCTACATCGCTCATTATTTTTGTCTTACTATGCCTTTCTCGCTTGCGACCATGTTGAATCATTTGGCCTAAATAAAATTTACCAAATCATCAGCTTAAAACAAGCTATATGGTGACTGTTTTTTATCTGAAACGAAATTCAAACATAATTTGTTTATATTCATTTCAAATCAAACAAGAAAATAAAGCGAGTCAGACGCAGTGTGAAACGATAAAAGAAAGAAAACAACACACACACACTATTAAGGATCAGTCAGTTAAGTGCCATGCTCGATACACGCTTTGGGCGATCATGTCTCGAAAGAGACATGACTGACTGGGCAGAAGATTATCCCGCAGTCGGTTGCCATTGCTTTTGGCAGTAGACTGGTTACCGACCAAGGCTATAGAACCCAATCTGTCCTGTTATTTCACTTGTATTTAGAGGAGGAAGAGATGCATTATATTAAGTAGTAATTAGTGGGGGATCAGTTTATTACTTCATAACAATATAAAACTGATCCCCCACTTTATGCTCTGTGTGTAGCCTTAATCATGTTTCCATCTATTATCAGTCAGTTAAGTGCCATGCGCGATACACGCTTTGGGCGATCATGTCTCGAAAGAGACATGACTGACTGGGCAGAAGATTATCCCGCAGTAGGTTACCATTGCTTTCTGCAGTAGACTGGTTGCCGACAAATCTGTCCTATTATTTAACCCATAACTGGAGGGAAGAGACGGATTAATACCTTTCCCAAGGGTATTTGCGCGTAAGTGAATGCAAGGAATTCAACTGGAATTCGAACTCGGTTCCCCGATTTCTCGTTCCGAGCCGATATCCACTGCGCCACAACGCACATCCCTATTAAGGATAGAGAACACTAAAAGATCAGAACTGGTCGGGTGCCCCTGCTGTTCATTCTCAGGGTTCTCGACAGGCGCCAAAGTAGAATCTGTAATGTGATCGGTCCCGACCTGGCGCTTTTACAAATATTTTCGGGGCTTCTGGTCTAATATCACACCTTCCTAGTTGTCCCGTGTACTTTCAGCCCATTGCGATACAGCCAGCCTATGAACTCTTCAGCCATTCTTCGTACTCGGAAAGAAAAAATGCAGTTATTAATAAAAAGAATTGATATTAATTCATGCAAGATTTCACAGCTCTAGTATCGCACCTTCCTAGCTGTCCCGTGAACTTTCAGCCAATGTGTGAAAAAATACAATGCAGATATTAGAAAGACGACTTGAAATTAATGCGTGCAAGTTTTCACAACTCTAGAATCACTTCAGGTCTAATGAACTTAGCTCACTATATATGAATTTACTCGAGACACAAGATTAGCAACTAGGTCTCACCCTTTTTACTGTGAAACCGATAAATTGTAAACGCAAATTCTACTCCAACAGCTTCTTTTCTCGCACTTCCCGCCTGTGGAATTCCCTTCTGTTTACTTGCTTCCCCAATAGCTACAATCTCCAAGAATTTAAATGTAAAGTCAATAGTCATCTCCTATCTCACTAACCTGCATCCTTTCTATCATGCTCCTTTCTCCGTCCACTCCACTCTCATCAGTATTCTCATCCTTCTTTTACCCACTTCCTGACACCCCCTATAACCTGTCATTCTTTCTCATAACTTTACTCCTATGTAACTCCTCGCACACCAGTGGCAGTAAAATGCCTTGATTGAGGCGATATGATTATAAAAACTCCTAATTACCCATTTAACTATTCACTACCCCCTCGAATGGTTTGTTTACCTTTACGATAAAATGCATTCATTTCTGTTCGTGGTCTGCCACAGTAATTTGACCAAATCTTTAGTATACTGTACAAACTTTCATTAAATAAAGACCATATATTTCGAAGATTTTTTTTTCGTTTTTCTACCACTGCTATAGTTGTACCCCTCTACTGGAAAACCTACCCAGTCAGTGACGTCTCGAAAAACTCGCCCAAGTATTAAAAGATTGACTGACTGACTGTTTTATGCAAAATTCTCCAAAAACCTATTCACATATCATTCAAAGAAATTATTACTCCGACTATGAAAGTGATTTGAGGATTAAGTAATGAAGCAGAATGCTACTGGAAAGAGATTTTTTTTAAGTGCACCAAATTCCTGAACAAATCAATCGACAAAATAAATCAATACCTTCAACTCGGTGGAAGAGGCCTAACCAAACAGAAAAAAACGTAGACAAGCCTCTCTCAGACTGGTCCAGAAATCATTGTTAATTGCTGTATAGTAAAAAAAAAAAAGAGTCATTATTGACTTTTTTGGTATTGTGTAAACATAGCAAAATTTCCTTTTTTCAAAAATTGCTTGTAATGTAGTAGTGTGTGCAAGAAAATGCATTTATATACTGTTGTTTTAAAGCATGAGAAAAACAAAGTAGGAAGTTATCATTTCGAGAATCTGTTACACAATTCCTGGAAAGGAGGTGTCTGAGCGCGACTTCTTACTTACCAATGGAATATGAATGGAGTAGGCATGAATCAACCGGCAAGTCCTAGCACTCAAGGTCTAGAATAGAATGATGGAAAAGATTGCAGTGAGTGCGTAAATCTGCCATGAAAATTACCGATAGAGTACCAAGAGGCAAACAACATTTCGTCTCGTCTCTATGAGAAAGGGGTTCTGGGGTGAAAAGCAATTTATCATCAGCAAAGAAGCAGAAATAATTTTGAACTGTGAAAATAAGGTTTGGGCAGCTGACAAAGAAAAAGAGAAATAGGAGTAAAAATTAGGTATATGTATATGAAGATAGGGAAGAGAAACGTAGGGATGTAAAACAATTATATACCAGACTCTCCTTTTATATATATATATATATATATATATATATATATATATATATATATATATATATTACTCGGATTTTCATGCATAATGCAATCATCAGGTGCTTAAAACGTAGGATAATATATATATATATATATATATATATATATATATATATATATATGCTCTGTTATACTCTATTGAGAAATGCTCTATTAACACGAGATTAATATTTGTATATTGATGTGTACCGGCACGTATACACCAATATATACTTATTTACATCGATACCTATATATATATACATAGTAAGAATAAATGCCAAAAGCTTAAAACATGAAATAATCTGAGGGCTCAAGACCAAAAGTTGAATATCCTAAATATAATTTAATAATATGAGCAGTACGAATTTTCTCAATTCGAATTGACGTAAACCGAGGCATATATATATATATATATATATATATATATATATATATTAATCGTATCACCCAGAGCAAGGCGGTAACGCCACTGATGTGCAGGGGGCTACGTAATAGTGAAAAGATTGGAAAAGAGAAAGCCGGAAACCACATCCTAAACAGTCCGAACAATGTAAATAGTGTAAATAGTTAAAATACCTCATCTCAGAAATATAGACAGATGTTGAAGGAGTGAATATGGCAATAAAGATGAGGACAACAGTCCAAACAATGTAAATAGTGTAAATAGTTACAATACCTCATCTCAGAAATATAGACAGATGTTGAAGGAGTGAATATGGCAATAAAGATGAGGACAACAGTCTGAACAATGTAAATAGTGTAAATACTACCTCAACCCAGAAATGTAAATAAATACTCTTCATAAGAATGTTTACTTGATATTTGAGATAAAATTGAATTTGTTCCGATTTCACTTCTCACGTTTACAAGAAACAGAGTGGTAAGGTTCCTCTAGAAGTCACCAAATTGACTTCAATGTCAACCGATTCCCAACGCCTGCTGCTGTCTCCGTCGCGTAATGGGGCAATTCTATTAACAAACAGATGTTGGACGCAAACTCATATTGGAAACAAATCACATGTTGGAAGAAAACACATGTTGGAGACAAGTACATGTTGGAAACATATGTATGTTAGAAACAATCACATGTTGTAAACAAATACATGATGTAAACAAATACATGTTGGAAACAAATGCATATTAAAGACAAATACATGTTGGAAACAAATATATACCGGGGAAAATGGATGTTAAAACAAACACATGATCACCTAAGCACCCTTGCACTTTACTTCCAATCGACGTGACTATGAATCATTGCTTCGTCTACGCGATGTCTAATAGGAAAAATTTCCACGACCCCATTAAAGGGCTTTTCACTAATTCGCCTTTATTTCGACATACTCTTCTTCCAATTACGTAAAGATTTTTATCAAACATCTGCTCGTGGAAATCAGCAAAGTTTTTTCGGCTTAATTAGGAAAAGAATTTGTGTTGAGGAAATTAAAGCCAATAAAACGAACAGGAAATGCCGAAATTATGACGTACAATCGTCAATTAAAGTGAATTCAGAGAAAGATTTCTAAACGTGGGACACATCATTTGAGGCCATTTTCACCATGCAGACGTTTGCGTTGGGCGTAGGTAATGATAAAATACACGCAAAAAAGCCTGCCTTCTTCTACCGAGCGCCCATAGAATCGCCGACTGACGCCAATTCGGTTGAGTTTCAATCCTGGGTTAAAAGCAATCGGAGTTTAACCGCACTGATGAGATGTGATACAGCGAAACAGATCTGTCTGCGGATGACTATATATATATATAAAAGTAACGAGGGTGGACGTTGTGTAAGGATTTGCTTGTTTGAT
The DNA here is from genome assembly GCA_037127315.1 of Ascarosepion bandense. NCBI lineage: Eukaryota > Metazoa > Mollusca > Cephalopoda > Sepiida > Sepiidae > Ascarosepion > Ascarosepion bandense. Next base: position 66,311 of record JBBBDQ010001672.1, read on the forward strand.
AGATTCGACTTAGCGTCTGCATTTTGCGGTCTATCTTGACGGGAGTTGCGCTCAGATGTAGATCAAAATTTTAGAACGTTAACGACACCTTGAATTTTTCAGAAAGCCAAAATTAGGGGTAGAAGAATATATAGTAACACCGCACAAAGTCAGGGATCAGTTTATGTATTGATTATAATATAGAATCGATCACCCAATTTATATTATCTATATATGTTGCCCCTCTCCCTCCCGCTTAATCCAATAGAGACATTCTACATTGTTATCTATATCTATAAAAGTGACGCGGGTGGACGTTGTGTAAGCATTTGCTATGTAAATTCTTCATATATTTTTATCTTTATTATTCCTTAAACTACCCGAGTGAAACCGAGCTAAACTACTAGTTTATATATATATATATATAAAATAAAATAAATTTCGATGTTCAGATCTGTTGTATGGCCATATCTACATGAAATCCCTAAGAGAAATTTCACGTTTCATCGGCAATTTTGAAATAAAAAGTTGCCGATGAGACGTGAAATTTCTCTTAGGGATTTCATGTAGATATGGCCATACAACAGATCTGAACATCGAAATTTATTTTATTTTATAATTGACTCTGTAATTTAAATATTAATTACATTGAGCCTTCCACCTTGATCATTTTTATTATTAATTAGGATCGGTTATTTGGAATTTACCTTCCGGCTTTTCCTTTGCGGATATTGTTGGTGCTAGCCTTTTAACTGTCAGTAGAGGTATATATATATATATATAAAATAAAATAAAATAAATTTCGAAGTTCAAAACCGTTGTATGATCATTTCTACATGAAATCCCTAAGAGAGATTTCACGTATCATCGGCAACTTATACTCAAAATAAAATGATATTACCGGCGGAAGTTCAAAAATTTCAAAAGATTTACGTCACAGAAAAAAAAAACCCGGATAGGTGGTATTAATAACTAGGTAACAATCAATGTCTATTTTTAGATTTTGGACAACATTACTTTAAGATTGAGTTGTAAGTGAAAAATTTAAAAGTTTGGCTGTCTAGCTCTAAAAAAAGGGGGAAAGGAAAGTAAGAAGTGGTGTTTGAATGGGAAGAGGGTTAAAATAAAATGGAAAGAAAAGGAAAGAAAAGGGAAAAAGAAAAGGAAGAAAAATAAAGAAAAGAAAAATTTCATACTCGTAGAGACGCTAGGGACGTGTTAACAAAACTAGCGTTTTTAAATGGATATGAAATTATTAGAAAAAAGATTTTTAGAAATAATTTTTTTGGGGGAAAAACTGACATATAATTTGTTTAAATAATTATAAACCCAAATTTAAATTAAAATAAAATTTATAAAATTTATTTAAAAAATTATTTAAAATTTAAAAAAAAATATATTGGGTGCTGGGAATAATATATATACAGGCAGGAAAAATTATGGGTTAAGTTAGTCTAAGTATGCTTATTTCTTAAAAGGTAAATATTAATAGAAAGAAAGAGGAAGGTAGAGAGGTATCAAAATTTACATTTAAAAATTTAATTAATTAATATAAAAAAGTTAATTTATATATTCTCTCCTAAAAACTGAATTTAGAACTTAAATATTAAATGTTCACAAATTTCGCCTAATGGCGGCACTTACTAATGAATTCTTTCCTTAAATTCAAGAGTAGGTTTGCGTACTTTAATATTAGTATTTTTTCTTGCAGACACAGATCGCACCTGTCACCAAAATTCCTTGGAATTCGGGCTGAACCTATCAATCTCCAACTAACTACAGGGTCTAGCCCTTCTTCCTTCATTTTCCAGAATCTCCGTGAAAGCGCTGTCTGCTATTTTTGACCCGGGTTCGAAAAAAGAATACATGTGATTGTAATATCTTTGCTTAAAAGGCTACTCAAAATAAAGTTTAAAATCACCCCTGTCCTAACACTTTTGCACACTACCGGTAATGTGTGGAAGTATTAGTACAGGGGCGATTTTCCTAAAAATCTCACTAAATTCAAATACAGGATGAAAAGCCAAACCTTTGTAAGAATTATTTAACTAAAAAGGAATAGGAAAGAAGGCATCAGAATTTGAATTGGCTGCCAGAAAGCCCTGATTTCAATCCTATGGAATATTTATGGGATATTTTGGTTAAAAAATTGATAAATCTAATGCAAGACGCACTTTGGGAACAAATACAAGCTGCTTGGTAGGAGATACCATTAGATACAGTGAAGAAGATTGTGATGTCAATTCATGACAGAATGAAGGCTGTGATCAAAGCAAAAGGCTATTATACTAAATATTAAATTTATTTTTAACGAGTATTTTTCTTGTTTAAGAATTTGTTGAGTAAATCAAATAAAATTACTTTAATTAAATCGTTTATTTTCTGTAAATATGCCTCATGAAAGATAAAATAATTCTAGTCCTAATACTTTTGCACAGTACTGTGAATATATATATATATATATATGTATATATATATATATATATATAAGTGGAAGTATATACATATTAATACTATATATATATATATTAATTCATTTGAATGTCAGTCGATGACGAAACATTAGTTTCGAACAAAGTTTATGTAATCGACTGGCTTCTAAATATAAATATTTAAAAGTTCTAAATGATATATGCTTGAGCATATATATATATATATATATATATATATTACACCAGTATACAACTGTATACTGGTGTAATTTAATTCTGACCAATAAGTGGGGAATGATAAAATTATATATTTATTTAATTAACGCCATATATATATATATATATATATATATATATATATATATATATATATATATATAAAGATATATATATATATATATATTCTACCTCTGAGCTATGGGCGCTCGGTAGAAGAAGGCAGACTTTTAGTGTGTGATATACCATGTAACCATACGCTAGTAACTAAGAGTTTTCTAATTCATTACTGAATGAACGATGTGTAGTTGCTAGAGTAGCTACAGTTTTCATTCCAGAAACGAAATAGAAAATATGAATAAAAACAAAATGCGAATAATGAATTCCTACGAAACGCATCAGCTATTATAGGCTTTACTTTTTCTTTATATATATATATAGTCTTCCGCAGACAGATCTGTTTCGCTGTATCACAGCTCATCAGTACGGTTAGACTCCAATTGCTTTTAACCCAGGATTAGAACCCGACCGAATTGGCGTCACTCGTCGATTCTACCTCTTGGCTATGGGCGCTCGGTAGAAGAAGGCAGACTTTTTACCGTGTATCATTATACACGCCCAGTATCTTTTTATCATTATACACGCCCAGTAGCCAGAGTGCTCTAATTCATTACTGTATATTGTTCTACGTTAAAATGAACTTTCCAGGACCGTTTTTTCAGCAATCAACTTTTGAAAATCTCAAAATCTTCCCATGAATAAATTGGGCCTTATTTTAACATTCTGCTTGCTAACGTTTTTAGTTTATTTAGCGAATCCCTTTCCTAGACAAAACAGACTTGTTTTCCTCGTTAGCCATTATACGATGGCATCTTACTTCGCCATCGAAAAACAACGACGGCAATTTATCCTTAAATATTTATCATCTGAATGGTTGTTTTCTTATTTTTTTTTATTCTCAGCTTAAAATGGATATCAATACTCATAATTGTTCTTGATTCCAAAACGTTTTTATATCTATCTGTAGATCACTCTCTCTCTTTCTCTCTCTCTCTCTCTCTCTCTCTCTCTCTCTGTATATATATATATATATATATATATATATATATATACACTACAGGCCATAACTATTAGACCATCCCAGTGTTTTAAAAAGATGATGTATTTCATACTATTTCTTAGTATTTATTGCCAAGTGAATAATTGTAAATGAAAATAGAATGGTTCTTTTGTTAATACTGCACGATAAAATGTGCATCAAATGAATTTATAAATATTTAATAATTACCTATATTGCAGTTTCATCAATGAAAGAATGAAGAAAATTTAGGGTGATTCGGATGAGTTCATCTTTGCTTCCTTACCTTGTAAAATTTTGCAAAGTAATAATAACGAAAGAACCATCCTATTTTTATTTACAATTATTCGCTTGGCAACAAATACTAAAAATAATATGAAATACATAATTTCTTTTAAAAAAAACTGGGGTGGCCTGATAATTGTGGCCGGTAGTATACTGTGTAGATTTCCAACAAATTTTGAAGTTATTTATTAGCTAAATTATTTTGTTTATTTCTCTAACACAATATCCTTTTACATTAGACAGGAAGATAATGCTGCGTCACACAGGTTGCGATGGGTTAATTGTTGCTGTTTGCCTTGTAAAATTTTGCCAAGTAATAAGAACAAAAGAACCATTCTGTTTTCATTTAGAATTATCCACTTGGCAATAAATACTAAAAATAGTATGAAATACATAATGTGTTTTAAAACACTAGGGTGGCCTAATAATTATGGCCGGTAGTGTATATATATATATATATATATATATATATATATATATATTAAAAAAGGATTAATTCCAAGATGTTGAATGGCCATTTCGATATGAAGATCCCCACGGGGGACGACACATCACCTCAGCAACAGAAAAAACCTTTCAGAAACTGGAGAAAAATTAGTCTACTTTTCCTTTTTAAATAGATTGCAAAGAAATTAAAAAATAAATAATAAAATAAAATATAAATATAAATAAAGGGAAAGAAAAAGAAAAAGAAAAAGAAAACGAAAAAGAGAAAGAAAAAGTTAGAATAAAATCAAATAAATAAGAAAAGAAAAAAATTGACATCGTCTGGGTTCGCAAAAAAAAGGGAGAATGTAACTAAAAATTAACAGACAGCCGTGTTAAATCGACGTAAGTTTAAACAACACGGAAAAAAGGTGGTAAGAGAGATAAAAGAAGGAAGGGAGGGAAAAAGAAAGAAACTAAAGAAAAAATTTTTTTTAAATATTACAGACGCTGGACAAATTCAAAAACCTAATTTCCCCAAAACGTTGAAGTATTAGAAAAAGGCCTTTACTTAAAAAGGCATAATTATTAATAAAAGGGAATAAAAAGATATAGGATTTAAAATAAAATTATTTTTTAAAAAATTAGGTCATTTGAAATTAAACTAAATAAAGACAACACTAGGTAAAAAAAAAAAAATTAATTACAATTATTATATACATACCTATAGAAGTACACATATATACATATATATATATATATATATATATACACACACATATATATATATATATATATATATATATATACACTTGGCCAGCAACCTTTCTTTCATGCATCTTTCATTGAGTACAGCCGACAAGGACGATTTTATTCATTTTTAATTCAGCTTTTCCAGGACTCTAACATTTTTTTTCATTTTCACTGGAGTTAAAGAATGTAAAAACTTTCCATAATTATCATCCCAAGCGCTTTCAGTCATTTCTCTGGCCATTTTCGATGGTGTTATATTTCCATTGTTGTTGTTTTGTCCTTATGGGTTGACTGCAACGCAGTAATCTTCTGTTATTTTTGTAAAGTACGTTCATTCCAAGTTCTATTCAAAAACATTGAATTCTAAATTTCCACTGTTATATAATATACTAGCAGTATAGCCCGGCGTTACTCGGCTGTAATGAAAACGTTTATATATATATATTCTCGATTTTATGCACTACTGTAAGAACTGTAACCTTGAAACTTCTGAATATCGTTTCTTATGTCTTTGTCTATGAGTGTATGAAATTTGATTAAAATCGGACCACGATAGCCTTATTTGTTCGATTATCGATTTTCGATATTTATCGGGGGTACCTCAACACAAAACCTAGCTAAGAACACTCGTAGGTGCTTATAGTACAACTGTGTAAATTTTCAAGAAAATCGGTTCAGCCGTTTCAGAGTCTATAGGTAACGGACACACATACACACACACACACAAAGACAAATTTCCATTTATAAATAAGTTTAGATAATGTTGATGTAGTAGCTGCTTTGTTATAGATATTAGGTTTTAAATTATTTCTAATCAATTTTTATTTTTTATTTTAAAGCTCACATATGCTACCTTGTTTCAGTCTGCAAGAATTTAAATGCAATGGCACGAACTTATCTACCGTCCTCCTGATTACCCTTATCTCCTCTCATTCATTAGTAATGTTTCCGTTCCTAAGGAATAACTTAAAATTACAATTGTATATTAATCGTAGGGAACTCATACACTGCCAAAGCGAGTAGTACACCTTCAAGGATGACCTCTGGAATGCCATTCTGACTGCTGCCAAAGAAATTTCATCAGATGAAATCGAAAGTTTAACATCTTCAAAAGACCAAAGTTTTTTTTTCTCTTGTTAATAAAAATGGCAATTATATACAATATTGATTGTACTATGAAACCATATTGAAGATGTTTGTTCTGCATTATTGTTGTTCTCAAATTACATATTCCTAAAATAATCAATGTTTTACTTTTTTGTCACCACTTCAACATATTTGACACATTAGCAATGATTTGCATATAAAGTTGGCACGCTGAAACGAGCTGCAAGTCACCAAAATGGCTGCCGTTTGCTTACTATTGCACAGATTAGCTTAGAATTTTAGATCTGCACATGTGATAGTGTTGTCATATAACGTGCCAAGTTTCATTAATTTTTCTTTAAAAGTATTGGAGTTAGAACAAAAAAATCGATTTGCATATAATTCTGGGACGCAGTGTAGATAATGTCACTCATCAACACCTCTCCTTCTGAGTAAATTATTTTCTCTTATGTTCATGACCTTTCAGGATGCAGGTAATCATGGCCCACCTCATCTTTCTTCCTGGGGTAGCTCTTATAACATTTTGTCTTGTTATTTATTTTAAATGTGCGTAATGGATATTGGGTCGAAATGGGAAATCATAGAGTCGAGTTCGATTTTCAGTCGTTTCTGTTGCATTCACTTATGTGCAAATACACTTAGAAAAGGTATTAATTCACCTCTTTTTACTACAGCTATGAGTTAAAAGCAGGGAAGATTGGGTTCTATATCCTTGGTCGGCAACTACTCTAGGGCAGAATGAAATGGCAACCTACTGCGGGAAAATCTACCAAGTCAAGCATGGGTCAAAAGAGATATGATCGTGTATCGCGTATAGCACTTCACTGCTTGCTATTCACCTAGGGGTCATTGACAAAATCCAACGGAGAATCTGTAATGTGATCGATCCCAATACAGTCATTTTCCCACCGGCGCAGTGTAACTTCGCTGTGTCTCTTCAACAAATACTTTCACGGCTTCTGCTCTGGTGAATTTAGCTCTTTGGAAACGACCTATGCATGAATTTCCTCGAGACACAAGATTAGCAACTAGGACCCACCCTTTTACTGTGAAACCAAGAAAATGTATACGCAAATTCTGCTCCATCAGCTTCTTTTCTCGCACTTCCCACCTGTGGAATTCCCTTCCGTTTGCTTGCTTCCCCGACAACTACAATCTCCAGGAGTTTAAATATAAAGTCAATAATCATCTCTTATCTCACTAACTTGCTTCCTCTCTCTCACTCATGCTTCTTTCTCCGTCCACTCCACTCTCATCAGTATTCTCATCCTTCTCTTACTCACTTCCTGACACCCCTATAACCTGTCACTCTTTCTCATAACTCCCTGCGCACCAGTGGAAATAGACTGCCTTGCTTGGGGCGACATGATTAAAAAAATTAAAAAATACCTTATACTCAATTTTAAAAGGGAATTATTTCCCATATATATATATATATATATAAGAAAAGTTTTAGGCAGATACGTTATTTCCGATTTACCATGAAATAACGTGTCAGGCTAAATTTTTTTTCTTATACTTGCTCTATATGTATTTATATACATATATATTTTGAGCTCTCCTTGAGAGTTATCCTACCATTTCATGTACAGGACACTCCTTTAGATTCTTCTATATCTACACCGCATGCTTATATACATATATATTAAATCAAGAAAAATGAACACTAGTCATTGAAGTTTACCGTTTTGAAATGAAACTCTTTATTTTATCTCAAAGCAAACGTTTTACACATTCACGTTTATTTTGACGATTCAGTCGCATCCAATATTACACAAATACAAACATACAATCACACACACAAATACATATATAAATATATATGTATATATTAATGTCATATTGATTACTGATGCTTATAAATACATGAAATTCCCCACGGATGTAAACACAATATTGTTTATGAATTCTCGTATCGTTTGGGAGTATGCCTCTCGAATATCAATAATAATAATAACATTAAATTCTTTCGTTGGTGACACGTGCACTGCCTCTCCCACAGCTTAACTTGTAACCTAGAAGGACCTAGTGCAATTTTGTGACCTATTCACCACTACAGTGCAAACTGTCAAATATTATAATAAACCAAAGATGAGTTGATCATACCAAAACAAAACAGACTGCAAGACAAAGTAAGAAGACAAGAACTTAATATATTTAAATCTAGTACGATAAAAATGAAATATCATACATTCAATTACTTATCTTTCAGAAGCTACGGTATTTAAGGCGTTGTTCACCCATAGCTCAGAGGTAGAATCCTCGACTGACGCCAATTCGGCCGGGTTTCAATCCTGGGTTAAAAAGCAATCGGATGTCTAACCGTACTGATGAGCTGTAATACAGCGAAACAGATCTGTCTGCAGAGGACTATATATATATATATATATATATATATATCAGCATGCAGTGTGGGTAGAGAAGAATCCAAAGAAGTATCCTGTACATACAGTGGTAGGATAACTCTCTAAGAGAGCTCTAAACACATATGCATATAAATACGTATAGAGCAAATATAAGATCCGTGTCAAATCCTATGTAAAATAAAGACAGAAGCTGATGATGGTTCGTCTGAAATAGCCTATTCTTCCGATTACCCATGAAATAACGAGTCTGCCATATATATATATATATATATATATATATATATATATATATATATATATATCCAGATGAAGAGAACCAACAGTTTAGGATATGCGCTCGGAACGACAACTCGGGCAGCCGAGTTCGAATTCCAGCTGAATTCATTGCCTTCACATACGCACAAATACCCTTCGGAAAGATATTAATCCGTCTAATCCTTCCAGTTAAATAACAGGACAGATTGGGTTCTATAGCCTTGGCTGGCAACCAGTCTACCGCAGAAAGCAATGGCAACCTACTGCGAGATAATGATCTGCCCAGTCAGTCATGTCTCTTTCGAGACATGATCGCTCAATATATTTGTACGAAATAATAATAATAGTTAAGATAAAAGCATGATTTACGAAAAATACAGTGTAGGACGAAGTTCGGTCAAATTTCCACAATATGTCTAACTTCGTCAATTTACATATATACGTTGCTCGGGTGTAATGAAAGCTTTAAAACTAATCCATGGCCCTGGAGCTCAGACTCTTTGGACGTTGGCACGAAAGACTAAAATGCAATAGTTGTTTCCAGTTAAAGCGAAACCGTAGACAAAAGAAAAATGAATGGATGTAAGTCAAATTTTAATTTCCTGGTTTCGATATCAAATAAATTTTTTACGTCGTAAACTGAATTTTGAAGGCTAAATAAGTCCTCTGAGTAAATGGTATCATGGCTGAGACTAAGAACAACAATTATACCTACTTAGAGCCAAATCCAAAGCAAAAACTAAAATAAAAGTACTGAAAAAAAATACAGACATACAGGCAGATAAATACACACACACACAAACATCTTGCTTTATATATATATATATATAAAGCAATATATATATATATTATCGATTTTCTGCACTATTGTAAGAACTGTAACCTTGAAACTTCTGAATATCGTTTCTTATGTCTTTGTCTATGAGTGTATCAAATTTGATTAAAATCGGACCACTCATTTTATAACCCGATTTTTTCGATTATCGATTTTCGATATGTATCGGGGGTACTTCGACACAAAACCTAGTTAAGAACACTCGCCTACGCTTACAGTACAATTGTGTAAATTTTCAAGAAAATCGGTTCAGCTGTTTCGGAGTCTATAGTTAACGGGGACACACACAGACACACACACACACACACATACACAAAGCCAAAGTTCCATTTATAAATGTTTAGATACCGCCTTGATTGTATAGAAAAAAATAAAACAAACGACTAAAAGAAAAAAAAGATGGAAATGTTTAACGGCAGCTTCAATGGAAATCTTTTAATTACTGGCCAATTCTTAAAATAAAGACCAACATTCATATTTATGATTGTTATTGAAATATTTTGTTAAGGCTGAAATAATTAATGAGACGATAGGGGAATTTCTACGGATATTTTATTGTCGTAAAACTCGCCTTGAGCTTACTTAATCATTAACTTAAGGAAGAGTTAAGAATTAAAATTCATCAGAAAATTTAAATAGAAAACCTGTTAAATATTCACGGCTATTTCGAGTCTCTATTGTTTCTGAAGAAGAACTAATGAATATGTTTTTAATCCGACATTTTATTTTATTTTTAAAATATTCTTCATTGTAGAGGGATAACCGTATTTGAAATAAAACAATTTTTCTACACAAATTTACGCAGACACTCACTTATATGTTTGCGTATGTGCGTATATGTACACGTAAATCGTATTTTTGCAAGAAATTTTAAAACAGTTTACAAATATACAGGGTACGATGGATAAATTGTCGTCTAAATTAGACGACAATGAAATTATTATTATTGTTTTTTGTCTCATAAATTTTGTCTCATTTTAACAGGCATACTTACCAAAATGACATAAAAATATCTTGTAAAATACTGAAGAGAAAATTTATTCACTAAAAAAACGCCACTGCCTCCAGCCACGGCATCCATACGCCTTCGGGATCTCCAGCAATTCTTTTGGACGGTAAAAATATTATTAGAAAAGACAGAGGGAAGCCATGTTACTTCGGGGACAAGTGACTGGATATATATGTATATTTACGCACTTACACCCTGACTGTGCACTCTGAAAGAATGGTAGACTTTGAAACAGTAGCTACTCTGGCATCTACGCAATGTTCATTCAACAATGAATTAGAAAACTCTCAGCTATTGAGCGTGTATAATGATAATATACACGCTAAAATTCTGCCTCCTTCTACCGAGCGCCCATAACTCAGAGGTAGAATCGCCGACAGCCACCAATTCGGTCGGGTTTTAATCCTGGGTAAAAAGCAATCGGCTGTCTAACCGTACTGATGAGCTGTGAAACAGATCTGTCTGCGGATGACTATATATATATATATATATATATATATATATATATATATATAAAGTGATTAAACAGATATATATAAATATACTGTGTAACAAAGAATTAAATGATATTTGTTATATATACATATGTGTGTGTGTGTGGGCTTACACACACAAACACTCACACACACACACACACACACACACACACACACACACACACACATATATATATATATATATATATTTATTTGCATATATTTATGTGTATATGCATGCTTTTAGTCATCCACACACATATCTGTTTCACTGTATCACAGAGAAACAGATCTGTACGTTAGACATTTGATTGCCTTTAGCCAGGATTGAAACACAACCGAATTGACATCGGCCATTCTAACTCTGAGGTATGGGTAGAAGAAGGCAGACTTTTAGCGTGTGATATACCATGTAAACATAGGCCAGTAGCTGAGAGTGTTCTAATTCGTTACTGAATGAACGATACGTAGATGCTTGAGTATATATATATATATATATATGCGAATGGTCTGAGATAGATAGATAGATAGATAGATAGATAGATAGATAGATAGATAGATGGATGTGTATGTATGTTTCCTGTTATAACATTTATTTCAATGTGTTGAAATAATTCGCACGTATAAGTTATGTATACGGTTTCTTATAGATGAGGTGAAGATATTCACGGTGTAAGGGGTGAGTTTCATCATTCTCCATGTCAGTTTTATTTCTTGCGTATGACAGTCTGGCAAAATGGCGTCTTACACTAAAATGCATTCAAAGCACTAGTTTAGTCGTTAAATTGAAAAAGAAGCTTGCATTTGAAAGTTTGCTTTCGTCTTCTGCTGCTGTAAACGAACAAGTGGCATTATTTTCGAAGCTTACTCATTTATTATTTCTTTTTTTTTTTTGCGTGAAGATGAAATCACATAGTGTGTCTTCTTTTTAAACTTTTTTTTTTTTTTTTTAGCCGATCGTCGAAAATGAAACGGCACGCCTCCCGTTCTAACTTTTATGTCATCAGTCGGTGCGATGAATAAGTAGAATGATTTCTTAAAAGCGAGGTCAGTTGTGAAAGGTGTAATGGCATTCCAAGGCGAGTGGGGGAAGGCGTGGGAAGAAATGGGATGAAAAGAAGTGTGAGACAAAAGGAGAGAAATGGTTCCGGCCATTGATGCCGGCAGGTCATAGAGATTTTTTCGAGAGAGCCTAACCACTATTATGTAAGTCACGCACGAAATGAAAAGGACAGTAAAGTGGAAGAAAACACATGGCAGATTAGAAAGAAAGAAAAAAGTCCAATATATATATATATATAGAGTTTCTGAAAGGATTTTTCTGTTGCTGAGGTAATGTGTTATCCCCTGTGGGGATTTTCATATCGAAATGATCATCCAACATCATTGAATTAATCCTTTTTTAATTTATATATATATATATATATATATATATGGAGGGGGGATTAAGGCAGACAGATTCGTGTAAAATCCTTTGTAAAATAAAGACAGAAGCTGATGATGGTTCGCCTGAAATATGCCTACACTTCCGTTTTACCATGAAATAACGTGTCTGCCTTAATTTCTTTTATATTTGCCCTACACGTATTTATATACATATATATTTAGAGCTCTCTTAGAGAGTTATCCTAGCACTGTATATACCGGATACTCCTTTGGATTCTTCTATACCCACACTGCATGCTGATATATATATATATTATAATTTAGAACATGTACAAACTACTACAAAATTGTACATTTTATTTCGACATTGAAAGAACAATGTCTCATCAGGTAGTTAATACAGATGGTTACATTATATATATATATATATATATATATATATGCGTGTGTGTGTGTGTGTGTGTGTGTGTGTGTGTGTGTGTGTGTGTGCATCGAGGTAGCAGATAATTTTCTAAACATATTCTGTTAAATATAAGCGACAATGAATGTCTATTATGTTTAATCATGAGGCGTTCTAAACATCGTATTTTGGCTTTAAAATCAGTTGCAAATAAAGACAAAATTCTCCAACATTTGGATAATTTTTTATTAAGTTGGTTCTAAATTAAACAACATTTCTTAGAAAAACATAACCATGTAGGTCATATCAGACAGATTTTAGTCAATAGAATAATCCTCACTCATACACACAGTAAAACAAACCTTCAGATATTGGAGGCCCTCTACATTAAATCCAAACAACGCACACTTAATAAAATCACGTTTAAATCTGGTCATAACACATTACATTGCATCTGAACATATGGTTCTGTTGTCATTTGGAACTATCACGCGGTGTGACGCCATAGAACCGCATTACAAATTTCCAAATTGCGTTTGCTCTTTTTGGTAACTGTTGCCGTTGCTTAGCGGAGTTTTATATCGACACAAGATAAAAACGTCGCTGATGGTGAATGTTTTTGTGTTAACGTCCTTGTAACCTCTCTGAAGATGGCTCATGTGAGCCAAAAGCTGAGAACCAAATTAATAAAAAATTATCCAAATGTTGGAGAATTTTTGTCTTTATTTTCAACTGAAATTAAAGCCGAAATACGATGTTATGATTAAACATAATAGACAATCATTGTCTCTTATATTTAACAGTATATATTTAGAAAAAAATATATATATATATGATGAGAGAAAAATCGAGGCAGAGAGAGGGAAAAAATGTCCATATCTATCTATGTATATCAACATATATCTATATTTTTCACCTGTAAATATGGTTATACAGAAGGATGCTGAGGATAATATGTGGTGTCTTAAGACGGTTTGGAATAACATACAAATATCTATATATACCTATATATTTATATTTAAATATAAATTATGCTTAGAATATGTACAAACTACAACCTACTACAAAATCTTCATTTTGTTTCGACATTGAAATAACAATGTCTCATCAGGTAGTTAATATTGATAGTAATTATATATATTGTGTGTTTGGCAGCAATTTCTCTTTTATACAGGTTTGAGAAACAAGGTAATATCAAAAGGTTGTTTGTATAAATTTTCATGTGTTCTTACGATTTTTCTTTCCATAAGTCGAATTATATAAGAATTGCTATAATGCTAATCATTATCAAGAAGGATTTTTTTTACTTGTTACTAAATATGTATAAAGATAATCTATATGGTGATTTTCTAAGCGAAGCTTAGATGTGGCACAAGGGCGAAAGTATAGGACACCCAGTGAGGATCGAACTCACTACTCAATTGCAAAGACACTCGTGAAATAAGCTTTTTACCATTACACCAGCTTGAGGTGCCCTAAATAGTTTATTTTATGTATATATCATGTGTATGTTATGTTCCGAACAATTATAAAATGGCAATAATGTGTTTGGAAAATAACATTATTTCAAAATTTTTATGTACCGTGTCCTTTCAGGACGTTGTCGCTTTGACACTTTCCACTTGGTATCTCTCCCAAAATCCGCTCCGCCATCCACTTGCTCAAACGCATTAAGTAGGTCTCGCGCTGCTTTCCCGTGTCTCTCTTTCCGTTTATTAGTCTTGTGAGTATTAGTTTCTCCAAGCCCTCTTTCCTCATTACGTGCCCCAGAAATTTCAGCTGTTACTTCCTGAGGCCAAGTATAAGTTTCCTTTTTGTTTGCATCCTATCCAAAGCCTCGTTTTTGCTCACATTTTCCTTCATATTATCCTCAGCATCCTTCTGTATAACCATATTTTTGTTGCACCGAGTCCCGCATTCATTTCTGAGGAGATCGTCCAGCATTCTTTGCCATATACATTTGATTAAAATAGAATGTTTTCTTTTTTGTTATTATTAATTTGTAAAATGTTACAAGGCAAATAGCGACAATTTATCCATCGCACCGTGGAGATTTTATATATATTTCGAATCCTGCCGAATGACACACATTTTCGTAATAAAAAAAAAAATTATCGTAAATAATCAGGCCAATAGATATAAATATATAATACTGTTTAATTAAAAAAAAAAACAGAATATCTACTTAAATACGAGTATCGATAGAAAATAATGTTCAAACAATTCATTTCAAATTGTCGGTTGTTTATAACCAAGTTTCGTTAAAATTCGTTAATTTCCGTAACATATATATATATATATATATATATATATATATATATATATATATACACACATGTACACTACCGGCCATAATTATTAGGACACCCCAGTTTTTTTTTAAAAGAAATGATGTATTTCATACTATTTTTAGTATTTATTGCCAAGTGGATAATTGTAAATGAAAATAGAATGGTTCTTTTGTTATTATTACTTAGCAAAATTTTACAAGGCAAATAGAGACAATTTACTCATCGCACCCTGTATATTTGCTATATATATATATATATATACATATATATACACTACCGGCCATAATTATTAGGCCACCCCAGTTTTTAAAAGCAATGATGTATTTGATAATATTTTTTGTATTTATTATTATGTTGATAATTCTAAATGAAAATAGAATGGTTCTTTTGTTAATATTGCACAATAATATGTGCATCAAATGAACTGTTTTGGTGTCTGGTTTTTTGTGCTCTCTTCCCCATGTTAGTCTCTTCTTCTTATTGGCTGACCGAAGCAAAGGCTTCCTGGCAGCCTTGTTAAATTTTGCAAAGTAAAAATAACAAAAGAACCATACATCATTTCTTTTTAAAAACTGAGATGGCCTAATAATTATGGTCGGCAGTATATATATATATATATATAGCAAATCTACAGGGTGCGATGGGTAAATTATCGCTATTTGCCTTGTAAAATTTTGCAAAGTAATAATAAGAAAAGAACCATTCTATTTTTATTTAGAATTATCCACTTGGCAATAAATACTAAAAATAGTATGAAATGCATCATTTTATTTAAAAACTAGGGTTACCTAATAATTATGGCCGGTAGTATACACACACACACACACACACACACACACACACACATACATACATATATATATATATATATATATATATATATATATAGCAAATCTACAGGGTGCGATGGGTAAATTGTCGCTATTTGCCTTGTAAAATTTTGCAAAGTAATAATAACAAGAGAACCATTCTGTTTTCATATTGGCACTTGGCAATAAATACTCAATATAGTATGAAATACATTTTTTTTTAAACTGATGTGACCTAGTAATTATGGTCGGTAGTGTATACACACACTGGAAATATAAGTGAGGGAGACAAAAGATAAAAGGAAGAAGGATGGAAAAAGGTAAGCGGAGTTAAAAATTTTAAAAAACGCAAAAAAGAAAAAAAATAACGTTCGACAAAGAGAGAAGAACAAAGTGTCAAAGAGAATGGGGGAGAATAAAAAAAGCGAAACACAAAACATCGAACAGAGAAAGAAAACGTGAAAAAAACGGAGTCGAAAAATCGGAAAATGAAAGATGAAACGTATAAAATAAAAAAAAAGGTATGAGCAGGGAAGAGCAAAGAAAAGAAAATAACGACACAGGTTATGGTCAAACGAATCTAGTAACGAGAATGGGTATTGGCCAATCATTTCTTGGTTTATATTGATTTCACTTCTGGCACGGAACCATATTAACGCAGCCTCGGGTCTTTTGAGCGTCAGAAATTTAGTGCGTTTGAACACGATGCAATTGTGGTCAAACACCTATCGCTTTAAAAATGCCTTCATCTCGTAACACACTTACTTTTGTGGTCTTGTCCAACTTATTGAGGGCATTCTAAACCTCCTCTTGAATTCTGTTAGTTATTATATTGGAATGGAGATTTATACCACCCCCCTATCCGGACACACACACACATATATATATATATATATTTAACCTTATTCTCAATTTAATACCACCCCTAACCCCTTTCCTTTGTAAGCCAGACAAATCCAAATTTTCTATTTCTTCACTTACAACTCTATCTAAAAGTTAAAATCTAAAATTAGACATGAATTATTTCTGGATTTTTTTGTAACGTAATTTTTTTTGTAACGTAATTTTTTTTTGTAACGTAATTTTTTTTGTAACGTAAATTTTTTTTGTAACGTAAATTTCTCAAATCTTAACTGTTTTTTTTACTTTTTTATTTTTATTTTTATTTTTATTTTTTTCTAACTTTTTTTTCTACCCTTTGTTTCTCTCACTTTTTATTCTTATTTTTTTATTTTTTATTTTTTCCATTTTGAAAGACGGACGTTGCTGAGGAGAATTATCTCTCTTAGGGATTTTATGTCGAAATGTTCATTCAGCATTTTTGAATTTTGAAGATTTATTTTCCTATATGTCA
Source organism: Ascarosepion bandense (assembly GCA_037127315.1). Taxonomy (NCBI): domain Eukaryota; kingdom Metazoa; phylum Mollusca; class Cephalopoda; order Sepiida; family Sepiidae; genus Ascarosepion; species Ascarosepion bandense. Next base: position 83,768 of record JBBBDQ010001672.1, read on the forward strand.
GACGAGGTTTTTATCATGCTTATATAACACCTCATCTGATCAAGAGGCTATCCATGGTCGAGTGGTCAAGACGGTACCAGATCAAATGGTATGCTTCCCCTATGTAATAGTGGTCGCAGGTTCGAATCCTGCTGGGTAGCACACATTTTCGTCATAAAAATTTATCGTAAATAATTAGGCCGGTAGATATAAATACAAAAATACTGTTTAATTAAAAACAGAATATCTACTTAAATACGAGTATCGGTAAAAATAATATTCAAAATAATTCATTACAAATTGTCGGTTGCTTGTAACCAAGTTTCGTTAATTTCTGTAACATGTTTATATATATATATAATTTCAAGTGAAGAAGACTCAAGGTTTTTTTTATTTTGAGTACTCTGGCATTTAGGATGTGCGTTGTGGCGCAGTGGATATTGGCTCGGAACGAGAAATCGGGGAACCGAGTTCGAATTCCAGTTGAATTCCTTGCATTCACTCACGCGCAAATACCCTTGGGAAAGGTATTAATCCGTCTCTTCCCTCCAGTTATGGGTTAAATAATAGGACAGATTGGGTTCTATAGCCTTGGTCGGCAACCAGTCTACCGCAGAAAGCAATGGCAACCTACTGCGGGATAATCTTCTGCCCAGTCAGTCATGTCTCTTTCGAGACATGATCGCCCAAAGCGTGTATCGCGCATGGCACTTAACTGACTATTTATGGCATTTATTTTATTATAAACAGTGCTCAATATAATGAGTATTATAGAGCTTAATATAATATAATTATATAGTTATGTATCAATTTTACATTTCGACATGGAATTTTCTATGTTTCTCAATGTAAATCATCTGCACAACCACACCACCATTGCCTACTGACGAGAAACTATATCGAAACATAGAAATTTCCATGTTGCAATGTAAAATTGGTACATAACTATAAAATTATATTATATTATATATACATATAAAGGGGTCTTGCTTGTTTTTAACCTTTTAAAACCATTCAATTTAAAATAACCACATCACTTGACAAGACACAAGAAGTGTCGAAACAAAATAGCTACTTTCTGGTGATATTTCTGAATATATATATATATGATAACGTTTGACAAAAAAGCGCTTCTTTTAGTTATTCTTTTTGTCATTATCAAGGAAGATTTTTATTTCATATTTTTAACTAAATGTGTAGAGTTTTATATACACTACCGGCTATAATTATTAGGCCACCTCATTTTTTTTTAAAGAATGGTGTATTTCAAACTATTTTTTGGTATTTATTGCCAAGTGGATAATTATAAATGAAAATAGAATGGTTCTTATGTTATCATTATTTGCAAAATTTGACAAGGCAGGGAAGCAAAGATGAACTCATTCGAATTATCCTAATTTTTTTTAATTCTTTCACTGATGAAACTGCAAATTAGATAATTATTTAATATTTATAAAATCATTTCTTGCACATTTTATTGTGCAGTATTAACAAAAGAACCATTCTATTTTCATTTAGAATTATTCACTTGTCAATAAATACTAAAAAATATTATGAAATACATCATTTTTTAAAACACTGGGGTTGCCTAATAATTATGGCCGGTAGTTGTGTGTGTATATATATATATATATATATATATATATATATATATAGCAAATCTACAGGGTGCGATGGGTAAATTGTTGCTATTTGCCTTGTAAAATTCTGCAAAGTAATAATAACAAAAGAACCATTCTATTTTCATTTAGAATTATTCACTTGTCAATAAATACTAAAAAATATTATGAAATACATCATTTTTTAAAACACTGGGGTGGCCTAATAATTATGACCGGTCGTGTATGTATCTGAAATTATAGTAATTTTTTTTCTAAACACAGTAATTTGTTGCCGCGTTTATAGTCAATGTTACTGAGTGTTGGTTTTTACTTTTTATTGTTCTTTCTTTTTTTTATTCATTTCTATGTGGCTTAGTATATTTACCTTTATATTGCATTTTGTTTTCTTCTAGGATTTTTGCAATAATATATATATATATATATATAAATATATATATATATATATATATATATTAAAAACAGATATAGAGTTGTTCCAAGGAGAGAAATTGGTTTAGAATAAAAAGTGCGAGAATCCGTGAACGTTTTTTTTGAAAGTGTAGATTCTTTGTTGTTATTATTATTATTATTAATATTACTTGCTTTTTGCCCATAATGGTATTTGTGACGCTACTCGTATTTCGGGTCTACTTGTGACTTCACATATCGAGATCTGTTTGCTTTTCTGTTGGCCAAGTATCATGTATAAATAGATAAGTAAAGTGGTGACCAACCAGGTCAGAGAGTCTGTGAGTGAGGGGTCGGGGTTTTTCACATTTGCACGCTCAGTTTCTACTGGTGCCTTCCTTGTCGGGAAGGAATTTTTCCACTGACTTGCGAAATTTGATTTCGTCTTTATACTTTAAAATTGCTTTAGTGATACTATTTGATTTTAGTGTGTGTGTGTGAAAAAGAGAAAGAGAGAGAGACATATATATAGAGTATGTTTTTTTTGTTTTTTTTCCGCATTCGAATTTCGTTTGTTTGTGTGTGTATCTTAGGATTATCATGTTGTTTTGTTGAGGGAATGCTTGTATATTTTTTTATAAATATTTCTTCCTGTATCATGAGTGTATCATAATTTACATTTTGGTAGATGGACATTACATACATACATACATATATATATATATATATATATATATATATAATTCCAGGTGAAGAGGACGCAAGGTTTTATTATTTTCAGTGCCCCGGTATTTATTGTAATTTGAACAGTGCTCAATATAATAAATATTATAGATCTTAATATAATTGTAAAGTTATGAATTAATTGTACATTGCGACACGGAAATTTCTATCTTTCGAGATTTTCCGTGTGGCAAAGTACAATTAATTCATAACTATATATATATATATATATATATATATATATATATATATATATATATTACGGCAAGTTCCTGAGATTTACGAAATGGATTAACAACCGACATATTATAGTTTATTTGTTTGAACATTATTTACGAGTACCTATTAAAGATAATGTTCAAACAAATAAATTAATATATATATATATATATATATATAGAGAGAGAGAGAGAGAGCGAGAGAGAGAGAGAGCGAGAGAGGTAGGCAGAGAGTGAGGGTGAAAAAGAAAGAAAGAAAGAATAAAAAGACCAATTTCCTGTGTATGTGTGTATACGTCTGTAAAGTATTGATGTATTAAGCACAAATCCCACTGGATGGTCGATCAGAAAGTGAAGTTAGCAGTAATGAAATATTACTATTTGATAGAACCACTTTTCTCATTTAATGGCCAAAAAAAAACTTGCTTTTCTTATCCCACGGGTATCATTCATAGGCATAAATTAAATCTACACAATTAGAGACAATCGGTAACACATCAGGGGCTTGTTACTCGGATCATATATAATCTATCAAAATGAATGGAGATAAAATTTACTATTTCTTAATCTATTCTGGTGTATTTCTAATATAATAATTCTTCAGTTACTTAAGCCCCAATGACACACACACGCCTACACACACAACTGCGGGCGTACACACCGACACACACACACACACACACACACACACACACACACACACACCTACATACATACATACATACATACATCTGCATACAGCAATCACGAGAGATAATCACTACGAACAAGCTTTTCCTTCCCTGAATTTTCTATATTTTGTAGAGTGTTTTTTTTTAAAGGAAGAAATTTTCCTCTACAATCAACCTTACACTATTGAACAGTGTAAATAGAGTTTTGAAAGTTTTTTGTTTTTTGTTTTAAATAAACAGACGCTCACACGATGACCACCGCGCATCACGTGACATATTTAATGAACTCTCCTTTTCAAAAAAGAAAAAAAATTACTAAAACGAAAAATTATATTATAGTCAAACATGAGAACATAACAACACCGGAAAAAAAATCCTTGAAAATGGCCTGTGAAGAGACTGAAAGCGCTTGGAAAGTCGAAAATCATGGATCAGTTTTACCGTCCTTATCTCCAGCAACATGGAAACATTTAAAAATACCGGAAAAATTAATTGAAAAATTAATAAAATCTTCCTTGTCGGTCGTCTTTAACGAAACACACACACACACACACACATATATATATATATATATATATATATATATAAGCAACGCTGTCCAAAACGTCCGAAATATTCATTTACATTTTCAATTTCTTGTCTAAAAGCCGCCAATGTAATGCCACCCGTCGAGAAATTCGCGCACTACAATAAACAGTGCTATTGCAGTTTGATAAAACTATGAAAGACACATATTTTTTCTTATCCTTAAGTGTATAGCCATTTTGGGGGCATACTCTCTCTCTCTCTCTCTCTCTCTCTCTCTCTCTCTCTCTCTCTCTCTCTCTCATATATATATATATATATATATATATATATTTATATATATATATGTATTGTTTAATTACTTAGTTTTTCGTCATTATAAAATTAGACCAGCGCGCATTTGTATTAAAAAAGGGTTCAATACAATTATATTGTAGAACTTTTGAATATTCTTCATTTGTAAACGAGTTATTACGCGACCTAGGTTTCTACCGTGTGGTGTCTTCAGCTGATTTGCAAATCACCACACGGTAGAAACCTAGATCTCGTAATAACTTGTTTACATATAAAGAATATATATATATATATATATATATATATATATATATATATTATTCATCCACATACAAGCTTGTTTCGCTGTATCACAGCTCATCAGTGTGGATAGACATCCTCTCGGTATCATTCGGAGGCCCTACTCTCTAAGACATTGAATGAGAGGGGAAAAACTTTAGCGTTTTATATATAAGCTGTATATATGCACGCCAGCAACCGGGTAAACTCAATTCATTGCTGAAGAGTAATGCATAAATCGCAGAAGTGTTAACAGACTTTTAAAATTTTCCTCTCTAGAGAGCTCAATCCTAATGAGAGCATAATATATTAATCATTCACACCCCCACACACACATACACACAAACACACACACACACACACATATATTTAGTGTATTGAGGCAGCAGATAATTTTCTAAACATATACTGTTAAATATAAGAGACAATGAATGTCTATTATGTTTAATAATGAGCCGTTCTAAACATCGTATTTTGGCTTTAATTTCATGTAAAGATAAAGACAAAAATTCTCCAAAATTTCGATAATTCTTTATTAGATTGGTTCTAAGCTTTCGGTTCACATGAGCCATCTTCAGAGAGGTTACAAGGACGTTAACATAAAAACATCCACCATCAGCGACGATTTGATCTTGAGTTGGCATTAAGCTCCGCTTAGCAACGTTGTGCTAACATCCTTGTAACCTCTCTGAAGATGACTCATGTGAGCCGAAAGCTTAGAACCATAGTATAGGGTAGGTATGGATGGAATAATATTCCATATCCAAAGAAACACTATTCTTAAAAAAGTGTCGAAACAAAATAGCTACTTTTTTTACTGATATTTTATAATATTCATGTTTTAATTTATGAATATATATATTCATAAATTAAAACATGGTTTCTTTGGATATTTTCTTAACATATAAATATATATATATATTTTTTTTTTTTTTGATCACATCACCCTAAGCAAGGCGGTAAGGCCACTGGTGTGCAGGAGGCTATGTAAGAGTGAATAGATTGGAAAGAGAAAGCCGGAAACCACGTCCTAGGCAGGGAACAAGGGATGAGCCTCTACACATGTTCAATAGACGTGGGTGGAGTGTGAACCGGGCGATAGTTCAGTCCATCTACTCCAATTTAAAAAATATAAACAAAAAAGAAAGTGAACAGATTGGAAAAGAGAAAGCCGGTATATATTGTTGAAAAATGAATGATGAATTGGAATGGTTTTCGTGTGACGCTTTTCGTCCCATAGGACTTCATCGGACTAATTTTGTTTGCATTAATGCGACTGCAAATGACTCATCGACAATAAACTTTGAAAGTCATTTTCACTAAGAGTCAAGATGTTACTGAGAGCCGTGAGAATGAAAGCCGTGAGAATGAGAGCCGTGAGAACTTAAAACGTTGATCAATCTTGTTAGCGGTCGGATCAAAAAGGATCCATTCAAAAGCTACTTACTTTACGAAAAACAAACCTAGCAGATAGGGACTTAGAATTGGCCCAAATTAGTAAAGCCAGATTCAAGTAAATTAACATTATTCCTGGTAGTACAAAAGGATGTAGGTACGACTTCTGTTGCTAGTAATGCTTCTTTCTTTGTCTTATATCTAAAATATGAAATCGAAAATATGTAACCACTAAAACATTTTCTTGGACGAATAATGAAAAAAGAATACCAGGAAAAACTTACACTCATAAGACATTGTGAAGGCAATAGAAGCCGGTACAAACAACAAGTAATCCCCTAAACTTGTATGAAAACGCTAAAGGACTAATATTTACTAACAACACTAAAAAGCAAGAAGTTGGCGAGAGACATGATCGACAACGTTTTAAAAAGACAGGACAGATAAAAGAAGGTTAATTTACTTGAGAGATTGATACATAAACACTATTTTGAAGAAATTGGTACGATCCAGCAAAAATAATTATTTTTAATACAATGCCCGTATAAAGCCATAAAGAAATCTTTCTCAAATAAAATTTACTTTCTGGGGAAACAGACGCACAGATGGAAAACGAGATTTATGCATTCGCTTTTATTTCATAAAGGAGATGTTCTTTGATCACTTCCATTCAAGCGGAAAGCAAAAATTCCCATCTCCCTACAATTTAATTTCTCTTTCCATTTCGGTTTTCAAATTAGAATTGGCATATTTCTTTCCCGATATCTTCTTTTCAGTGAATTTGATTTTTCAAAAAAAATTCTATGGATTTGCTTTTCTTCATTTTATAACAATTTTATTTTATTTTATTTTTGTTGTCAACGGCAATCATATGTACATTATCCGCTATAATTTTAACTTTTATATCGCTGTCTTTCACATACGCATGCGCAGATAAACTCACTTGTACGCATGCGCAAGACGAAGAAGAAAAATATATGAATAATGCTTAGGGTTTGTTTAGTGCTAAGTTTGTCGGATAGCGTTAGCCAAATCCGTTTAAAAGAAACGTGGCAAACGAAACAAAAACGCCTAATTTATTTTTGCTTGTCATTTTAAAATGTAGTGATTTCCCCCGACCATTTGATTGGTTCCGACAAGAAATTATCTCGTGTAATTTTACGGTGGCTTGCATCTAACGCTTTCGTTCCTCTGCTCGACAGAAAATGTTCCAATTCTCATGATTTCTGGATTCAGTGACAAATTTCACTTTTCCAAAAACATAGAAGGCTTGGCGAAGTAAAAGCTAGAAAAATATGTTGCTTTTTTCTTCATAAAACATTAAAAAGCTAATCGTCCATGTTGAGACATCGGACATATTACGCTACCTACCCACCTACACACATATATATATATTAAAACAGGAAATAACATATTACATTGCATTTGACTACATGGTTTTGTTGTCATTTCGCGCTATCCCGCGGTGTGACGTCATAAAACCGCATCGCAAACTTAAGAACTGCGTTTATTATTTTTGGTAACTATTGCCATTGCCAAGCGGAGTTTTATGTCAACAGAAAATAAAATCGTCGGTGATGGTAAATTTTATAATATTTCAGTTTAAACTACCTCTCTGAAGATGGCTCATGTGAGCCGAAAGCTTAGAAGAAAACCAATAAATAATTATCCAAATGTTGGAGAATTTTTGTCTTTATTTTCAACTGAAATTAAAGCAAAAATACGACGTTTAGAACGGCTCATGATTAAACATAATAGACATTCATTGTCTCTTATATTTAATAGCATATGTTTAGAAAATTACTTGCTGCCTCGATATACTAAATATATATATATATATATATATATATATTAGTCATCCACATACAAGATCTTTTCGCTGTATCACAGCTCATCTGTGTAGCTAGACATCCAATTGCTTCCAGCCGGGATTGAAACTCGACAGATTTGGTATCAGTCAGAATTCCTTACCCTTACCCCCTAAGCCATAGGCGCAGAGAAGTAGAGAGGAGGATATTTTAGCGTGTTATATACAAACGGTGTATACACGCGCCAGTCACCGGGAGAACTCAATTCAATACTGAAAGGTAATGCGTAAATCGCAGAAGTAGAAACTGTCTTTTTAATTTCCCTCTGTAGAGAGTACACTCGTAATTAGAGCATAATTTATTAGTCATCCACATACAAGCTTTTTTCCACGTATCACATCTCATCAGACACCCATTTGCTTCGAAACTCGACCGACTTGGTGTCAGTGCCTACTCCCTAAGCCATAGGCACATCGAAGTAGATAGGAGGGAATTTTAGCGTGTTGTATATATGCGGTATGTACACATGCCAGCCACCGAAAGAACTCAATTCATTGCTGAAGATTAACGCGTAAATCGCAGAAGTTGTAATTGTTTTTTTTTTTAATTTTCCTCTCTAGAGAGCTCCATCGTAATAAGAGAATAATATATTAGTCATTCACGTACAAGCCTGTTTCTCTGTATCACAGATTATCAGTGTTGCTAGACATCCATTTGCATTCAATCGGAGTCCCTACTCCCTAAGTCATAGGCGCACAGTCACTTTCTCACCGACGGGAAGTGTTTTTCCTCTGTCTTTTTCACGGCTTCTGCTCTGAAGAGCTTGTTTCCCTGGTGAAACAATTCATGACCACATCAATTTACTTGTGCTACTCCGTTCCACCTTTTTTACCCTCAAAATAGTCAAAAGCAACCATCACTTCTACTCTAACAGTTTATTTTCTCGCAGTTCCCGTCTGTGGAACTCCCTTCCGTATACTTGCTTCCATGACAGCTACAATCACCGTAAGTTTAAATACAACGTTGTCATCATCTCTCTCTCGAAATCCCATCCACCTCCCTAAATCCCATCATTCTCTTATCATTTATTCAGTATCACCTGTACCATGTTTTTTCTCTCACTGCTCACCTGGGGAAAACCAGCTTTGCTTGTGGTGAAATAATCATATATATACACTACCGGCTAAAATTATTAGGCCACCCCAGTTGTTTTTTTAATTCTGTGGAATTGCGTTCCATATACTTGCTTCCCCGACAGCTACGATTTCCAGGAACTTAAATGTAAGGTCAATAGAGATATTCTATTACCCTAAGTCGCATCCATTCTCACAGGCTCTTTTTCATCTACCCCACCTCCATCCTCGGTATCCTCATCCGTCTATTAGCATCCTTCTGACATTTCCTATAACTAACCCCTGTTTCTCATCACTTCCCCCCTATGTAACCCCCTGCGCAACAGTAGCAGTAGAAGACCTTGCTTGGGGTGAGATGATTAAAAACAAATTTCATACTATTTTAAGTATTTATTGCCAAGTGGGTAATTTTAAATGAACATAGAATCGTTCTTTTGTTATTATTTTGCACAATTTTTGCAAGGCAGCCAGGAAGCCTTTGCTTCGGCCAGCCAATAAGAAGAGACTTGTATAGGGAAGAGAGCACAAAAACTGGACACCAGAAAAATGGTCAAAAGTGTTTTGCGGATTGAAGAGTCTAAGTTTGAACTGTTTAAGAGTAAAAGGAGGGTGTATGTGCAGAGGAGGGTTGCGGAGCGAGTGAAGGATGAGTGTGTGCATTCATCGATGAAACATGGTTTCGGGCTCTTTTGCGGGCACGATTTCAGTTGATTTTGTTGAAGTAAAGGCTACGACGAGAAAGAACAGTACAATTCAATCTTACAGAGATCCGCTGCTAACAAAGTCGGTTCCCTGTGCAGGGCCAGGAAGTTTTTCCTCTCCCGAACAATCCTGCACATTTGCAAGTCAACCATCCGCCCGTGCATTGAGTATTGCTGCCATATCTGGTCCGGTGCTCCTGCTATCCACTTAGGTGTCCTCGACCGAATCCAACGGAGAATCTGTAATGTGATCGATCCCGACTTGGCAGCTACGATACAGTCGCTTTCTCACCGACAGAGTGTGGCTTCCCTGTGTCTCTTCTACAAATACTTTCACGGCTTCTGCTCTGATGAACTTATCTCACTGGTACCCTCTGTATACGAATTTCCTTGAACCACAAGATTAGCAACTAGGTCCCACCCTTTTACTGTGAAATCAATAAATTGTAAACGCAAATTCTACTCCATCAGCTTCTTTTCTCGCACTTCCCGCCTGTGGAATTCTCTTCCGCATACTTGCTTTCCTGACAGTTACAATCTCAAGAATTTAAATGTAAAGTCAATAGTCATCTGTCACTATAACTTACATCCTCTCTCTCATGCTTTTCTACATCCAACCCACTCTCATCAGTATTCTCTTCCTTCTCCTACTCTCTTCCTGACACCTCCTGCAACCTCTCACTCCTCAATATTCCTTCTATGTAACCCTCTGCACAATAGTGGCAGTAAAATGCCTTGCTTGGGGCGACACAATAAAAAAAAGATATGCAAATCCATCTGGATTGCGTATTGTAGGTCAAAATTTCATCCTTCAGCAGGATAACAACCCAAATCATACTTCTAAATTCTGCCAAAATTATTTAAAATTAAAAGAAACTGCTGGAGTGTTAAAAGTTATGTGTTGGTCACCTCACTCACCAGACCCCTTCACCAATTGAACATGGGATGTGTTGGACATGAGAAGTAAGAAGAAACAGCCGAGTAATGTTCGGGATTTAGTTAGGTGTCTAAAGGATACCTGGGGTGAGTTGTCGGAGGATTATTTTAAAAAAACTTGTGGCAAGAATGCCCAAAGTGTGTGCAGCCATTGTGAAGACAAAAGGAGGTCATTTCGATGAAATTGCAATATAGGTAACTAATAAATATTTTTGAATTCATTTGATGCACATGTTTTTGTGCAATATTAACAAAATATCCATTCTGTTTTAATTTACAATTATTCACTTGGCAATAAATACTAAAACATAGTATCAAATACATAATTTCTGTTAAAACACTTGGGTGGCCTAATAATTATGGCCGGTGATATATATATATATATATATATATATATATATATATATATATATAGTTATGTCAATTTTTCATTGCTACATGGAAATTTCTATGTTTCGAGATTAATTCTCATCATCAGGCAATGCTGGTATGGTTGTGCAGACGATTTACATTCAAATGCGCGCGCGTGTGTGTGTATGTGCGTGTGAAGGGTCTCTCGATTAGTGCGGCTAATGAGTACACTAAAAGTTACACATTAATAAAATATAATGTATGTATCTAGAATTATATGAACGTTTTATTTTACAAACATGCTCAGCATGTTGTGGTCGTGTTCGTAGTTGAAGTCATTGAATGTTGGATTTTTTATTAATAATGCTTCCGTTACTTTTAGCGTTTCTTTACAAGTGGGTGTGGCTATCATATTTGTATTGAGGATAGAGTTTATTAGGTTTTCATATGAGGCCTAACAGAGCTACGGTTAGGGAGACGCAATGTAAGTCTTCTTGTTAGGCATGTTGTAGTATATCCAGTATAATTATTTATGAGGTGTATGGGTAAGTATCTGAAGGCTATAACAATATGTTTAGTATAATAAAGGAAGGTAAAGACGGTGTTGGATATTACCTATTTACTATTCATTAATATTTCGAGATCAAAATTTAATCTTCAGAATGATAGGGGAGCTTGATTTCACGTCCATCCGCTGGTGGACCGTGCCTTTAAACGAATGATCCTCTTTCGCTGCTATTGCTTTCGTTACTTGTAGTGAGTATGGGTGTGTGTACCTCTAAGTGGGTTAGTTCATGTATGTGTGTGTGAGTGTGTTTATGGTTTATATAAGTGTGCGCAGTAGTAGGATATGGCTTTTTCGCCTCTCTTTTTAAAGTGATAGCGGGCACCGTTTTAAGATTTGATGATATATCTGTCTGCTTTAAATTATGGTTTAATATATGCGTGTTGGCTCATAGCAGGGTTTGGCATTTTCGCATCTCCGTCAGAATGGTAGTAGGTGTCGTTTTATGACCTGATGTTATGTGTATCTGCTTTAATTGGAGGCGCGTTTAGTGCTACATTCATTCTCGTGTGTGTGTGTGTGTGTGTGTGTGTGTGTGTGTGTGTGTGTGTGTGTGTGTGTGTGTTATTTATGAATTTGGTTTGATCAGAAACACGCTTTCTTAAGGGACATGTGAATTCATCAATTATATTGTGACTTTGTAATTTGAATCCTACAGAGATTTATTGTTGTTGACGATAAGATTAGCAGTTTTAAATTTTTAATTGTAGATAATTTATTTAATTTTTATTTTAACTTTTTTAGACGACATGTTGATCTAAACTTATTTATAAATTGAACTTTGTCTGTGTGTGCGTGTGTGTCTGTGTGTGTGTATCCGTTACCTATAGATTCCGAAACGGTTGAACCGATTTTCTTGAAAATTTACACAGTTGTACTATAAGCATCTGTGAGTGTTCTTAGCTAGGTATTGTGTTGAGGTCCCCCCGATAAGTATCGAAAATCGATAATCGAAAAAATCGGGTTATAGAAGGAGTGGTCCGATTTTAATCAAATTTGATACACTCATAGACAAAGACATAAGAAACGATATTCAGAATTTTTAAGGTTGCAGTTCTTACAATAGTGCAGAAAATTTGATATCGATAGCAGGAAATCAAAATTTTACTTACATCCATTCATTTTTCTTTCAGTCTACGGTTTCGCTTTAACTGGAAACAGCTATTGCATTTTAGTCTTTCGTGCCAACGTCCAAGGAGTCTGAGCTCCAGGACCATGGATTAGTTTTAAAGCTTTCATTACACCCGAGCAACGCCGGGCTATACTGCTAGTATATATATATATATATATATATATATATATATATATATATATATATGGGTTAAACAGCACTACACTACATTATTCAGGAGAGAAGGGGAGTAATAGAAGAACAGGTAATATGGAAACAAAAATTGCGTCAAATTAGATTTTAATTTTTAGGGATAAACCTTTTTTTTATAAACACGGTGTCCATAAGGTTCTAATTTAATATGAATAGGCCAAAATTCCCAGATATATCACGGCTTAAATATTCTATCTAGCTATTTCCAGGAATCCTTTTCCCTTTCTTTTACTTTTTTTCATTCATTTCCATCAGATTAATCGTAATTTATTTATTTATAATCACATTAGTATCCTAAATATTATTATGATTATAGCACCAGACGATATTTTTTTTCGACCGAAATGATGTTTCGGCAATGGGCAAAATTTTTACGGGCTAATTTTTTTAAAACTGAACCTGAGAATCAAGTTCATTTTGGACTAGCACTCTATGTTTTCTCAGTGCAGACACATTCCTATTTGATATAAATCGGGCAAAAAGCCTAATTCCAAGATATATCATGGCTTAAATATTCTAGCTATTTCCCTCAGTCTACGCAACACTATCTACCTTTTTTTTTAAGTAACAAAATATGTCATTATGCTTTTACAACTGAATACATGGTAGATAATACTCAACTTTTATAGACTCTTCAGTTAAACTTTGATTGTGTTTATAGTACAATCTACCGATAAACATGTTTCCTGTTTATAGTTTAGATTGTAGGCATATAATGGACACCTTTATATTTGAATTCATAGGTAGACAGATTATATTTATACTTCCTCTTGCATGCTAAAAATTGCCACATGAAGACATAGTTCCCGATAATAGTAATTTTCTAATTGCAGCTTAGACGCGTCACAAGGCCGAAAGTATTGGATACCCAGTGAGGTTCGAACTAACTGTTCAATTGTAATGGTAAAAGTGAAACAAATTTTCTAACCATTACACCACATCAAGTTGCACAAAGTTCAGCATTATATATATATATATATATATATATATATAGTCATCCAGATCTGTTCCGCTGTATCACAGCTCATCACTACGATTAGACATCCGATTGCTTTTAACCCAGGATTGAAACCCGACCGAATTGGCGTCAATCGGCGACTATACATCTGCGCTATGGGCGCTCGGTAGAAGACTTTTAGCGTACCATGTATCGTACGCCAATAGCCAGAGTGGTCTAATTCATTACTGAATATATATATATATATATATATATATATATATATATATATATATATATATATATATATATAATGAGGTGTCCATAAAACTAATGTGATTTCAGGCTTTACTGTAAATCATTTGGCAAATTTCTACCGTTAACTTCAAAATCGTATTACCCTTTGTATTGCTAAGGATGGAGGACATATGGAAACATAGAAAATAAAATTTAAATAAAACCTTAAAAAATATAGATTTACTTCTTTCTAATCTTTTTTACAAATTATTTCTATTGCAAATACAAATCAAGTTATATTTTAAAGTGCACTCGGACTTTATGGACACCCTGTATAATCGTTTTACCCCAAATATGGCAGTACTGCCTCTGGGGCTCAGTAACGATACAGTAAGTAGGGAGAGAAGAAAGGAAAAACGTTGCAGGGGTTTCGAAGAATGTGTAAGAGAAAGAGATGGAAGTCAAGGGGATATAGGACGGCAATTGACGTTAAACTTGCAATTTTTTGAGATTGTAACCATCAGAGAAGCAAACATGCAGAATGGAATTGAGTGGAAAGCAAAAAGGCGAAGAGTGTTCCCCAGGAGACAAGTCCGAGGAAAGTCATCATTGATGATTACGTTTAGCAATTTAACTGAGAAATGATGAAACCTAACTGCCAAACTAGTACTGCGCTTACGTTCATAAAGTGGAGATACCTAAAAGAAAAGCCCGTCAGAACAATCAACAGGAAAATATTTTTAGGTGAGTCACAGGGAAGCAACGGTATGGCTGTTTGAAAGTAACTGAAGCTTAAGATTCTAGAGCAGGACCAATGACGCTATAGATTCTTCTTTGGATTTTTTCAAGAATCTCTGAATACAACATTCTAATATCTTACCACGCTAGACTGCGTCCCATTTCACTACAGCGTTGACACTTCAGTCAGGTGTGAAATCAAGCGGAAATGGTCAGAGTTCTTGGGTGATTGGTGTTGATAAAAAAAATCGTTGAGGGCTGATGGTCTATAGATTACGTGATTCAACAAGATGTCATTGATTTCCGGATGATGTTTAAATAAACTCCTGTATCGAATCTCAAAGAGTATTATTATATAAAAATCTGTCATGAACGCCAGTGGAACGTGTAATGAACCTTAGCAGTTAGAAATAAACAACAAAAAATTGGTAAAATTCTTCATTTATTCAGATATGGGAGTGAACAGTTTATAGTTTTATTTTTTCTCTTTCTCGTTCTCTGTGGGTGTGCCACGTTCCTTTTGAATATGCTAGGATTTACGACCATATCTGGTTGAAACACCGGTTTCCGTACAATCAGCGAAGTGAAGCAACGTCGAGCCTGGATCGATCCCGACTTGGCAGCTCAGATACAATCACTTTCTCACCGGCGCAATGTGGCTTCCCTATGTCTCTTCTACTTTCTGAAAAATATCTAAAGATTTTTTTCAAAATTTCTGCGTTGCATTTAAAATCTCTCATATGGCTAAAGGTGGTCTCAACACAGTTACACGGTTACTTTCTAAACAAAAAATAAAACGCTTGCAAAAAGAAAACATGGCGTAGATCTAAGATTACTTTCTAAGTATGGAATCTATAATATCCTTAGCCAGTAAGCACCAAGGTCAACCATCGCATTTGAAAACATTGATTTAAACTATCAAATGAACCAAGAATAAGAGACTTAGCCAGTAAGCACCAAGGTCAACCATCGCAGTTGAAAACATTGATTTCAACTATCAAATGAACCAAGAATAAGAGACTTAGCCAGTAAGCACCAATGTCAACCATCGCATTTGAAAACATTGATTTCAACTATCAAATGAACCAAGAATAAGAGACTTAGCCAGTAAGCACCAAGGTCAACCATCGCATTTGAAAACATTGATTTAAACTATCAAATGAACCAAGAATAAGAGACTTAGCCAGTAAGCACCAAGGTCAACCATCGCATTTGAAAACATTGATTTAAACTATCAAATGAACCAAGAGTAAGAGCCTTAGCCAGTAAGCACCAAGGTCAACCATCGCATTTGAAAACATTGATTTCAACTATCAAATGAACCAAGAGTAAGAGCCTTAGCCAGTAAGCACCAAGGTCAACCATCGCATTTGAAGACATTGATTTCAACTATCAAATAAACCAAGAATAAGAGACTTAGCCAGTAAGCACCAAGGTCAACCATCGCATTTGAAAACATTGATTTCAACTATCAAATGAACCAAGAGTAAGAGCCTTAGCCAGTAAGCACCAAGGTCAACCATCGCATTTGAAAACATTGATTTCAACTATCAAATGACCCAAGAGTAAGAGCCTTAGCCAGTAAGCACCAAGGTCAACCATTGCATTTGAAAACATTGATTTAAACTATCAAATGAACCAAGAATAAGAGACTTAGCCAGTAAGCACCAAGGTCAACCATCGCATTTGAAAACATTGATTTCAACTATCAAATGACCCAAGAGTAAGAGCCTTAGCCAGTAAGCACCAAGGTCAACCATCGCATTTGAAAACATTGATTTAAACTATCAAATGAACCAAGAGTAAGAGCCTTAGCCAGTAAGCACCAAGGTCAACCATCGCATTTGAAAACATTGATTTAACCTATCAAATGACCCAAGCGTAAGAGCCTTAGCCAGTAAGCACCAAGGTCAACCATCGCATTTGAAAACATTGATTTAAACTATCAAATGAACCAAGAATAAGAGACTTAGCCAGTAAGTACCAAGGTCAACCATCGCATTTGAAAACATTGATTTCAACTATCAAATGAACCAAGAGTAAGAGACTTAGCCAGTAAGCACCAAGGTCAACCATCGCATTTGAAAACATTGATTTAAACTATCAAATGAACCAAGAATAAGAGACTTAGCCAGTAAGCACCAAGGTCAACCATCGCATTTGAAAACATTGATTTCAACTATCAAATGAACCAAGAGTAAGAGCCTTAGCCAGTAAGCACCAAGGTCAACCATCGCATTTGAAAACATTGATTTCAACTATCAAATGAACCAAGAATAAGAGACTTAGCCAGTAAGCACCAAGGTCACCCATCGCATTTGAAAACATTGATTTCAACTATCAAATGAACAAAGAATAAGAAACTTAGCCAGTAAGCACCAAGGTCAACCATCGCATTTGAAAACATTGATTTCAACTATCAAATGAACCAAGAATAAGAGACTTAGCCAGTAAGCACCAAGGTCAACCATCGCATTTGAAAACATTGATTTCAACTATCAAATGAACCAAGAATAAGAGACTTAGCCAGTAAGCACCAAGGTCAACCATCGCATTTGAAAACATTGATTTCAACTATCAAATGAACCAAGAGTAAGAGCCTTAGCCAGTAAGCACCAAGGTCAACCATCGCATTTGAAAACATTGATTTCAACTATCAAATTAACCAAGAGTAAGAGCCTTAGCCAGTAAGCACCAAGGTCAACCATCGCATTTGAAAACATTGATTTCAACTATCAAATGAACCAAGAGTAAGAGACTTAGCCAGTAAGCACCAAGGTCAACCATCGCATTTGAAAACATTGATTTAAACTATCAAATGAGCCAAGATTAAGAGCCTTAGCCAGTAAGCACCAAGGTCAACCACAAGATTAGCAACTAGGCCCCCACCCTTTTAGGGAGAAACCAATAAAATGTAAACGCAAAATCTAGTACATCAGATTCTTTTCTTGCACTTCCTAAGGATGCATAAAGAATCACGTTGGAAATTCTGCTCTAGACAAACAGAAAATGTAAGTATTTCAAAACAGGCAAGGATGCTTCTTTTTGCCAGTTGTATATCAGTCAGTTATGTGCCATACGTGATAGACGCTTTGGGTGATCATGTCTCGAAAGGGACATGACTGACTGGGCAGAAGATTATCCCGCAGTAGGTTGCCATTGCTTTCTGCGGTAGACTGGTTGCCGACCAAGGCTATAGAACCCAATCTGTCCTGTTATTTAACCCATAACTGGAAGGATTAGAGGGATTAGTACCTTTCCCAAGGGTATTTGCGCGTAAGTGAACGCAACGTATTCAACTGGAATTCGAACTCGGTTTCCCGATTTGTCGTTCCGAGCGGATATCCACTGCACCACAACGCATATCCTAGTTGTATGTAACCAAAACAAAAAGAGAAAATGCGTGTTAAGTTATCCAAACATTCTTTCCTCGTCATATGTTTCAAACTCTTCTCCTTTCTCGTTCTGATTATTGAAAAAAAAAAAAAAAAGAAATATCCCACAATGCATTTTGCAAAAGATAAATCTTAATCGGTGCGTAAGTAACCCCCTATAAGTTAATGCCATATATCTTGATGTCGTGTGTGCTCATGGTTCTCCACGGTTTCCTTCTAAGTAATACTTTCTCTTTACGCTTCAACTTTGTCTACATGATCAGATATGTCAAGTAAGGTTCTAGTTTCCTCTGCTTCTATGCTAATAACCGCTTGAACACAGCCACCTCTTCTAGTATTTTTTGTTAGAGATAAATACTTACATGAATAGCAAGAATTAGTCTGCTTCCTGTTTATGTCATGTGGCATTAAAAATGTCCCTGTTTTGCAGTTTGACCGGAAATAGAATTCTGTTCATAAAATACCCGTTGGCTATCTCTAATTACCTCTGGTTGCAGCATTACCTATCATATTCGATCTATCCGTATAAAGTAGCCTTTAACACACTCAGGTTACAACTATGTGGTCAATAACAAGACGTCTACAAATAACAATTGCTTATTTTATAGTGACAGGTCTTTAAAAGATTTTTGTTTTTTAACGTTTGCTTTTAACGCACAAGACATTTTGCCAAAACAACTAGAAACTTTTCATTGGAGTTAATAGGTATTTTTTATTGGTCAGTAAATGTCTTTCGGTACTAAGATATTAAACAGAAAAATAAGAAGATAATTTCACAGAAAGAAACATCTTTTCTCATTGAAATAATCCTGCAAGAAAAAAAGAAATGGTAAGGAAAATTGAATATTGCTTATTATACGCCTGAAAGAACATATTTCTTTTCAGTAGTCATCGATTGTCATCATTACACTGATTATCTGTTACTGCTTTTTACAAAAGAAGATTAGACGAAAACCACCTGTGGACTGGTTCCGCTTGTACTAAAATGCCTCGCTTCGATAGGCAATTGACAACGATTACTGAAAAGTGCTTTTTCTCTCACTGGAATTTATCACCGTGATTCAGCCTGTTCGCAAATTGTTAAAGCTAGCGTCTCAAGCAAAAAACAAAAAAAATAGTTTGTGAATGCATTACTTCATATTCTTTTATGTGCCATGTCTTTTCAGGACGTTGGCGATCATGGCTTTCCACATCTCCCTGTCCCTGGTAGCTCATAGCACGCTTTCTCCTGTTACACCACCCAAACTCCGCTCTGGCATCCACTAGCTCAAGACCATAAATCTAGAATATAAATGTATAGAAACTATCACGGCCACAAATGAGGGATCGGTTTATATATTGATTATAATATAGATTTGATCTACCACTTTATAACCACATTCTAATTTCTTATAAACAGTTGGCACATATATTCTTCTTCTATGTGCTCTGTCTATTCAGGACGTAGGCGATCATGGCTTTCCACGTCTCCCTATCCCTGGCGGCTTTTAGCACGCTTTCTCCTGTTACACAACCCAAAACCCGCTCTGGCATCCACTAACTATAGACCATAAATCTAGAATATAAATGTATAGAAACTAGCATGGCCACAAATGAGGGATCAGTTTATATGTTGATTATAAAATATAAATGATCCCAATTTCATATCCACATTATAATTTCTTATAAACATTTAGCATATATATTCTTCTTTTATGTGCCTTGTCCTTTCAGGACGTAAGCGATCGTGTTTTTTCACGTTTCCCTGACTCTTGTGGCACGTAGCCCACTTTCCCCTGTTACACCTTGCCAGCCTCATTTTGTCATCCACCTGATCAGGTCCTTCAAATATTTTATCTGCTGCTTTCCCCTGTCTCTTTTTCCCTTTATCTGGCCTGTTAGTATCAGATTCTCCAAGCCCTCTTTCCTCATTGCATAAACAATCAATCAATCAATCAATATATATATATATATATATATATATATATATATATAGAATAAAATGTGTAACAGACCGTGAACGTTTAGTTTAAACTGTATATTTATTGTTACATAAAGATATTATAGATATTATGATATTTTAATGTCCATAAAGATACGTGTTTCGAGTCCAAGATTGACTATCTTCAAGTGAATAAATTTGTGGCTTTAGATATCGAGTTCCTTTTCAGGAGTCAATCTTAGACTCGAAACACTTGTAGCGTCACAAATACCTTTATGGACACTTAAAATATCATAATATATATAATATCATTATACAACAATAAATATACACTTAAAACTAAACGTTCAAGGCCTCTCACACTTTTTATTCTATACCAACTTCTCCCGTTGGAACAACCCTATATCCTTTTCTAATATATATATATTCATTATTATTATTAAATTAGAAGAAATAATATTCAATACATATCGATGAGTGATTAAAAATTATGAAACTGGGCCTTGATAAGTATTAAACGGTTTTTTTTACGTCTAGTTTAATAATAATTTTAGCTCTAGTCTTAGAAGGACCAGTTTACTGACAAACATTTTGTTAGATTTCATAAACGTTAAATTATATTATCTAATGTACTTTATGTCACATTTAAGTTTTATTTTGTATATGCATGTAAATGTATACAGATTAATAAAAACTGGGATGTGGGGTAATATGTGGTGCCTGTGTCATTAAATCTCTGTTCGGGGATAACTTCTACTCCAACAGTTTCTTTTCTCGCACTTCCCGACTGTGGAATTCTCTTCCAAACGATTGCTTCCCCGACGGCTACAATCTCCAGGAGTTTAAATGTAAGGTCAATACACACCTCCTAACACACTAACCTGCTCCCATTCTATCAAGCACTCTTCCCATCTGCCCAGCACTCATCCTTGGTATCCTTACTCATCTGTCACCTTTCTCCTGACATTCCCTATGTCTAACCACTCCTTCTCTTTACCTTCCCCTATGTAGCCCCATGCGCAATAGTGGCAGTGGAATGCCTTGCTTGGGGTGAGATGTTTAAAAAAAAAAAATAATAATAATCCAATCCTTTTAACTATATCTACACAATTTAACATTCAATTTCTAAACAAAGGTATTCAAATTAAATATTACTGCATTGAAATTAAATAATAGGACATTCAAATTAATACAAAAAGTATACATTCAATTGAAAACTAATGTATTCAATTTAAGGAATGAATTTACAATTCACTAATTCTAATTTAATTATGCAGTTGTTACGTTAGTACTACATCGTTTGAAAGTACATTATTATTTTTCTTGGTGTTCATCTGAACTCCTCTTTTTTTTTTTTTGCTAATTGTGAATTAAATTTAGACGATAAGGATGATGCCATTATAAATTGATATAAAAATGTCAGTGTTAATAATTTAATTTGAATGAATTTTTTTTTTTTTGTTATTTTTTATAATCATATCGCCCCAAGCAAGGCATTCCACTGCCACTGTTGTGCAGGAGGGTACGTAGGAGGAAAGTTATGAGAAAGAGTGACAGATTATAGGGGGTGTCAGGAAGTGGGTAAGAGAAGGATGACTGTGGCCATGAAGTAAGGGATCTATTTATTTATTGATTGTGATCTAGGATTGATCCCCCACTTTATATCTACATTGTCATAGTATAGAATTTTTTTTTAATAATCATATCGCTCCAAGCAAGGTATTTTACTGCCACTGTTTTACAGCAGGCGGGGGGGGTTTACATAGGAGGAAAGTTATGAGAAAGAGAGACAGGTTATAAGGGGGTGTCAGGAAGTGGGTAAGAGAAGGATGGGAATGCTGATCCTTTTAATTATATCTACACAATTTAAGATTTAAACAAAGGTATTCAAATTAAATATTACTGCATTCAAATTAAATAATAGGATATTCACATTAAAACAAAAACTATACATTCAATTGAATAGCTAATGTGTTCAATTTAGGGAATGAATTTACAATTCATTAATTCTAATTTAGTAATGCAGTTGTTACGTTCGTACTACATAGTTTACGGTCATATCACGTTGAATACACCGGTTCTCGCTCGATCACCGAAGTTAAGCAACGTTGAGCCTGGTCAGTACTTAGATGGGTGACCGCTTGGGAATACCAGGTTTTGTAAACGTTTAGTGACGGATGTGCGTTGTGGTGCAGTGGATGTCGTGTCGGCTCGGGAGAGGAAATCGGTGAGCTGAATTCCAATTCTAGTTGAACACTGAATTCACTTACGCACTGGTACCATTGGGAAAGGTATTAATCCGTCCATTCCCTCCAGTTACGGATTAAATAACTGAGGTCTGCTGTTCATGCGATCCGTGGTAAACTTCTGCACCGATTGTTTGTTATCAGCAGTTCCAAAAAGTGTGGATGATGCTACACAAGCCTTCACCACTCAAAACAATTCTCTGTGTGGCAGTATAACTGAGTTAGACACTCATATGTCGAAATCGACCGGAGAGTCCATAATACTACATAGTTTGAAAGTACATAATTACTTTTCTTGGTGTTCATCTGAACTCCTCTTTTTTTTTTCTTTTTTTTTTGCCAATTGTGAATTTAATTTAGACGATGAAGCTGATGCCATTATATGTTGATATAAAAAAAGGTTCTGTGTTTTAAACAAAATGGATTATAAATTAATTTGAATAAAGTTTTTTATTTTGACTTTTTATAATCATAACGCCCCAAACAAGGCATTTTACTGCCACTGTTTCGCAGGGGGTTACATAGAAGGAAAGTTATGAGAAAGAGTGACAGGTTATAGTGGGTGTCAGGAAGTGGGTAAGAGAAGGATGAGAATACTGAAACACCTGGAGATTGTAGCTGTCGAGAAAGCAGACTTGTGGAAGGGAGTTCCACAGGCGGGAAGCGCTAGAAAAGAAGCTGTTGGAGTAGAATTTACGGTTACATCTTATTTGTTTAACTGTAAAAGGGTGGGACCTAGTTGCCAATCTAGTATCTCGTGTAAATTCGTGCTTAGGCGGCACCAGTGATCTAAGTTCATCGGAACAGAAGCCATGAAAGTACTTGTAGAAGAGGCACAGAGAAGCCACATCACGCCGTTGAGAGGGTGGTTGCAACCGGTCTGCCAAGTCAGTATCAACCACGTTACAGATCCTCCTTTGTATTTTGTCAAGAAGCCCAAGGAGAGCAGCAGGGGCACCCGACCGGATATGGCAGCAATATTCAATACACGGGCGGATGGTAGATTTGTATATGTGCAGGATAGATTCAGGTGGGAAAAACTTAGCTCCGCAGTTTGCACAAGAGGCCAGCGTGCCAGACCCTGTCGAACGCTTTGGAGATATCCAAGGCAACGGTTAATATATTTTTTAATGGAAAATGATTACCAGCAATACATTTTTGAATACGAAACTAAATGACATCTTCAGTTCCTAAAATAAAAAAAAATCATTAAAACCTGACTAAATCAACCACTCACTATAACTGAACATTAAAAGAATTCTTAAAACTCCACCTTTTTGGCATTAAATAACCCACAGAGGTGTTGATTTGCCGTTAAACAAAACTCAAACTCAAAACTCAAACTCTCCAAATAGTGTATGCCTGAGACTTGAACGTTTATCGCGTAAACATCCATTCAAGCGAGTTGTGAAATGTTACACGTGTTCAAATTTAATAATCTAAATGTCTACATGCCTTTATTATCTTGAATCAATTAATGTCAATGATTGAATTCTTAATAAAACAAAATCAAACAAAAAAATCAAACAAATATCTACAACTTTTTCACATATAATCGCAAAATGTTTAAACGAAGTACTCAGATGAGCCCATTGTCCTTTCATGTGTTATGTCACTTCAAGGAGCAGAAGAAAAGGGGTTCTCCATAGATAGATAGATAGACAGACAGACAGATAGATAGATAGATAGATAGATAGATAGATAGATAGATAGATAGATTATGAATAAACACTGAGATAGATAGATAGATAGATAGATAGATAGATAGATAGATTATGAATAAACACTGAGATAGATAGATAGATAGATAGATAGATAGATAGATAGATTATGATTAAACACTGAGATAGATAGATAGATAGATAGATAGATAGATAGATAGATAGATTATGAATAAACACTGAGATAGATAGATAGATAGATTATGAATAAACACTGAGATAGATAGATAGATAGATAGATAGATAGATAGATAGATAGATAGATAGATAGATAGATAGATTATGAATAAACACTGAGATAGATAGATAGATAGATTATGAATAAACACTGAGATAGATAGATAGATAGATAGATAGATAGATAGATAGATTAGAATAAACACTGAGATAGATAGATAGATAGATAGATAGATAGATAGATTATGAATAAACACTGAGATAGATAGATAGATAGATAGATAGATAGATAGATAGATTATGAATAAACACTGAGATAGATAGATAGATAGATAGATAGATTGTGAATAAACACTGAGATAGATAGATAGATAGATAGATAGATAGATAGATAGATAGATTATGAATAAACACTTAGATAGATAGATAGATAGATAGATAGATAGATAGATAGATAGATTATGAATAAACACTGAGATAGATAGATAGATAGATAGACAGATAGATAGATAGATAGATTATGAATAAACACTGAGATAGATAGATAGATAGATAGATAGATAGATAGATTATGAATAAACACTGAGATAGATAGATAGATAGATAGATAGATAGATAGATTATGAATAAACACTGAGATAGATAGATAGATAGATAGATAGATAGATAGATAGATAGATTGTGAATAAACACTGAGATAGATAGATAGATTGTAAATAAACACTGAGATAGATAGATAGATAGATAGATAGATAGATAGATAGATAGATAGATAGATAGATAGATTATGAATAAACACTGAGATAGATAGATAGATAGATAGATAGATAGATAGATAGATAGATAGATATTGATCAGAGCCTACATGAAAAAAAATATCTTGCCTCAAGTTAAGCAAAAACAGGAGACTTCATAATCGTCTTCGAATTGCACCCGTTGATAAAAAAATTACCCATTGCCCGGAAAGAAGTAAAAGTAACGTAACAGAAATTTAACACAGCGAACAGGTTGTTTAATTTTCAGATATCATTGAGGAGTAAGTGGAAATTAATTATAAAGAGATGATTACCAAGATAGCCCACTTATGTTCTCTTAGGCACTTCCTGGAAATTAGAATAATGTGAGATTGATTAGCAAGAAACGTAACTAAATTAATCCCCCCCCACCCACATGATAATTTTCATGACGTCATAATCAGCGCCGCTTACATTTGAATATAAAGAAACAAGGAAGAATTCTTTGGTCATATGAGTAAAATTCTTGAGTCTTGTTCTCGTTTATGTGAGTGACTAATGTTCCCGGCATGTTAAGTTCTATGTTTTTCCAGGCGAAATTTGTTGCGAATCTCATGGATCGAGCATGTGAGCAATGATGAGGTCTTGGAAAGGATGGAAACAAAAAGGAAATAAATACTGAGCATCAGGAAGAGACAGCTAAAGTTCCTGGGACATGCAATGAGGAAGGACGGCTTGGAGAACCTGATACTAACAGGCCAGATAATGAAAAAAAAAGAGAGAGGGGAAAGCAACGGGTAACATATTTTAAGGACCTGATCAGCTGGATGACGGAACGAGGGTTGCATGGTGTAACAGGAGGAGGCGTGCTCAGAGCCAGCAGGGATAGGGGAATGTGGAAGGCCATGATCGCCTTCGTCCTGAAAGGACAGGGCACATAGAAGAAGAATATATATGCCAACAGTTTATAAGAAATTATAATGTGGTTATAAAATGGGGGATTAATCATATATTATAATCAATATATAAACTGATCCCTCATTATGTAGCCATGCTAGTTTCTATACATTTATTTTCTAGATTTATGGTCTTGAGTTAGTGGATGGCAGACAATTTCGCTAGAAACTAGGAAGAGAGTACTGGATTGCTCCGATGAACTTAGATCACTAGTGCCCCCTAGGTTCGAATTTGCACGAGATACTAGATTAGCAACTAGATCCCACCCTTTTACAGTGAAACCGATAAAATGCAACCGCAACTTCTACTCCAACAGTTTCTTTTCTCGCACTTCCCGACTGTGGAATTCCTTTCCACATGACTGCTTCCCCGACGTCTACAATCTCCAGAAGTTTAAATGTAAGGTCAATAGACACCTCCTAACAAACTAACTCGCTTCCATTCTTTCAAATACTCTTCCCACCCACCCAACTATCTATCACATTCTGACATTTCCTATATCTAACCACTCTTTGTATTTACCTTCCCCTATGTGGCCCCAAGCGCAATAGTGGCATTGGAATGCCTTGCTTGGGGTGAAATGATAAAAAAAAAATTTCAGATTATTTTTAGTATTTATTGCCAAGTGGATAATGTTAAATGAAAATAGAATGGTTCTTTTCTTATTATTATTTTGCAAAATTTTACAAGGCAAGGAAGCAAAGTTGAACTCATCCGAATCATCCAAAATTTTCTTCATTTTTTCATTGATGAAATTTGCAATATAGGCAATTATTAAATATTTATAAATTCATTTATTGCACATGTTATTGTGCCGTATTAAGAAAAGAACCATTCTATTTTCATTTACAATCATTCACATGGCAATAAATACTAAAAAATAGTATGAAATACGTCACATTTTTAAAACACTTGGATTGCCTAAAAATTATGCCCGGTAGTGTATCTGCAAAAAGAAATCAACCAATCAACATGAAGGAAATTTCATAAAATTAATCCATATAATATCTTACAAATTATTAAATCTAACTGTATTCTAAAATATCACATCATCTATCATCGCCTTTAGTGATCATGTCCACACAAACATGTATATGCAAAAAAAGTTGGATATAATCTGCCATCTATTCATTTGCGAAAGCAGGATAATATGCGTCATAATTTTATTGCTTCAAAGCTCCCAAGGAAATTAAATTTTGGAATTAAATGACCCATAAGGAATTGTTGTGCCATTAAACAAACAAAGCAATCAACTTCAAAGTGAGGAACATCATTGATACAAGATATATGACTGGAAAAGTCACCTATAGCGGGTATCTTATCTTATTTATTCTTTTTTCTAGTTGTAGTAGGATTCCGTTCTAGTGAAGGGTAATCGTATACCGTTGCAGGTTAACGGAATTTGGCCTTGTGTGAAGATAGCCCACTATAATTCATAAAATGATTATAAAATCAAGAAAGGCAATTTGTGTATAAAATAACATTTATATATATATACATTTCAATTAATGTTTTACAAATAAAGTAATATTTGAAATAAAAGTCCAACGGCGGTTAGAATGTTCATGGAAAATAATATAATGCTGAAAAAGATAAAAGGCTTAAGAATGTGGAAGCGTCTTGTAGGTAAAGGGATATTCATTTTGAAGTTGCTGCTCCTAAGGTCAGAAAGTCAGTAAGTACTTTTGAGGAATGTCTTTGAAGAGGTCAATACATACTTTTGAAACAGGGAGAATGAAAGAGGTCAGCATAGTAGCCGCTCGACTTAATTCAAGGGGATATTAATTACACTCTTCTCCTCTCGTTTTCCCCTCTGTATAAGGATGCTTTTTCTCCGCTTTTTATATCTGCCTTTTGAATAAAAACGCAGCTTGTTTTTTTTTGTTTTGTTTTTTATAAGCGTTTCACCCCGAGCAAGGCATGTCACTGCCACTACTGTGCAGGGGGCTACGTAGAGTGGAGAAAGGCTGATTAAATATAGGAAATGACAGAGGGTGGGTGATAAGCGGGTAAGGATACCGAGAATGAGGGTTGGGTAGATGAGAGTGTTGTGAGAATAGTTGGGAGTTAGTGTGATAGGAGGTGTCTATTGACCCTACATTTAAACACCTGGAGATTGTAACTGTCGGGAAAGCAGACTTGTGGAAGGGAGTTCCATAGGCGGGAAGCGCGAGAAAAGAAGCTGTTGGAGTAGAATTTACGGTTACATCTTATTTGTTTAACTGTAAAAGGGTGGGACCTAGTTGCTAATCTAGTATCTCGTGTAAATTCGTGCTTAGGCGGCACCAGTGATCTAAGCTCATCGGAGCAGAAGCCATGAAAGTACTTGTAGAAGAGGCACAGGGAAGCCACATCACGCCGGTGTGAGAGCGGCTGCAGCCGGTCTGCCAAGTCAGTATCAATCACGTTACAGATCCTCCTTTGTATCTTGTCAAGAAGCCCAAGGAGAGCAGCAGGGGCACCCGACCAGATAATGCAGCAATATTCAATACACGGGCGGATGGTAGATTTGTATATGTGCAGAATAGATTCAGGTGGGAAAAATTTCCGGGCCCTGCACAGGGAGCCGACTTTCATAGCAGCAGATTTGGCAATGGATTTGATATAGTCATTCCATTTGAAGTCCGCTGAAAGTGTAAGACCAAGGAGGCGTAGTATTTTACTCTCTGGGAGGCTAGCCTGTCCCATGCTAATGGGAGGTAGATGCAATTGTCTATTTGGAATTTCATACTTGAATTTGAGTCTGGGCTTTCCATTGACTGGTAAATAAAATTCGTGTAGGCTCGCGAAATGGTAATTTGGTATTTGATTAATTTTTATTTTTCAACCGGAACATCTGCGCAACTCCTCCTGCGCGGAGATGATTTTTATTCATTCGCTTTCTGGTCGGCATAGAGACAAGATCCGGTCTCGTTTTTGTTCGGTCGGTATCACCACACATCTCACTGTTTCTTGACTACAATGTCGCCTTTCGATTTCATAATGACACAAATTCCACATCTGGAGACCTTTGTTTCTTTGGTTTCGCGAGTTAATTTCATTCTTTTAACAGCCACCTCGTGTTAAGATATCTCGTGTCTGTTGTCACTTTGTCCATCAGGTAGTATTCATTATTAACGAAGTCTTATTAACTATCAACCCACAACACCTCTAATGATCATGGCCACAAAAACATATATATGAACAAAAGCTGAGTATCACGTATACGATTGTGAATGCAGAATTGCATTTTACCATATTTTTAATAGTTCAACTTTCCTAAGAAAATTAAATTTTGGACTTAAATTATCCAAAAGCAGTTGCAGTTAAATAAATCAAATCAAATCATAAATTAAGCAGTTAAATAAATCAAATGAAATCATAAATCAACCATATTAATGAAATGCTAGTCTGTAATTTAACAGCAGTTACCAAATATTTGGTTTCTAACAAACACCACTTGTATTACTAATTGCTGAGTTACTTTTGAATAAAATGAAAAATTAAGCTATCAACAGCCATATTTCAAATATATATTGATACAACTTTTTAGATTATTTAATTTTCTTTTGTATTTGCTAAACAACCATGCAATCAAATATGGTTTAAATATTCGTAACTAGCAGTATAGCCCGGTGTTGCTCGGGTGTAATGAAAGCCTTAAAACTAATCCATGATCCTGGAGCTCAGACTCTTTGGACGTTTGCACGAAAGACAAAAAAGCAATAGTTGTTTCCAGTTAAAGCGAAACCGTAGACTGAAAGAAAAATGAATGGATTTAAGTCAAATTTTGTTTTCCTGGTATCGATATCAAATAAGTTTTTTTCATCGTAAACTGAATTTTGAAGGCTAAATAAGTCCTCTGAGTAAATGGTATCATGGCTGAGACTAAGAACTACAATTATACCTACTTAGAGCCAAACCCGAAGCAAAAACTAAAATAAAAGTACTGAAAAAAAATACAGACATACAGGCAGATAAAGAGACACACACACAAACATCTTGCCTTATATATATATATTATCGATTTTCTGCACTATTGTAAGAACTGCAACCTTGAAACATCTGAATATCGTTTCTTATGGCTTTGTCTATGAGTGTATCAAATTTGATTAAAATCGCACCACTCCTTCTATGACCCGACTTTTTCGATTATCGATTTTCGATATTTATCAGCGGTACCTCGACACAAAACCTAGCTAAGAACACTCGCAGACGCTTATAGTACAACTGTGCAAATTTTCAAGAAAATCGGTTCAGCCGCTTCAGAGTCTATAGGTAACAGACACACACACCCAGACACACACACACAGACAAAGTTCCATTTATTATATAAGTTTAGATTTTATAAACCTGCTTTCAGGGTGTATTTGTTATTATTGTTCATAAAATACGAACTATTTTAGTGAATCAATTTGTTAGCAGTTACTAATGCAATTGAATAAACAACTTTAAATGTCGCTGTACCTTGATTTTAATGTCACCTTGCATTTTTGTTAGGACACAAATTTCGCACGCGCGTTTATTTCATTTTTTAACAGCCTTCTTGCGTTAAAATATCTCATGCTTTTCGCTTTATCCATCAGGTAGAACCCATAATTAACGAACACTTTTTCTCTATCGGTACATAACAGTGGCAGTAGAATGCCTTGCTTGGGGTGAAATTATTAAAAAAAAATTGTGAATGATGAATAACATATATATTTTTATTACTTCAAAAATTTTTAGAAAATTCAATTTTGGCATTAAATGACCCATGTGGAATTGATATGCCGTTTCCTAGTTTTAAAAAAAAGTCAAATACTTCCAGGAACATGTTTTTACCATTGCCTTTCGGCTGTACCAATTTAGGTAATTTAGGAAAGTTCATTTAAGACTTTCTTTCTATTTTGTTGGTTCTGGTTCAACTAAGAATGTAAATTGGGTAGAATGAGATTGTCTTGAAGGGTGAGAAACTGGCTAATTAATTTTTTTTTAATTTAATTTAGATTAAATTACGGAAATTATGTTGGATTAAAGAGAATTTAAAAATACACAAGCCTTCGACATAGTTAGATAGTTAGGCATATAATTATGTACACGAATTTATATATATATATATATATATATATATATATATATATATATATTGTAACAAAGTTGTAGAACACGTAGTTTTTTTTACCTACTGTTCAAGCATTTACTTTTATAAAGAGTGCTCGATACAACGTAGAGCATTATATTGTAATGGTTGTTATATATATATATAGTTGTAATGGTTGTTACAATGGTTTATAAATTCATAGTAACACTACACAAAAACTTTCGCGTTTCGAAGCTGCTTCGAAATGCTAAAATATTTATGTAGTGATGCTATAAATGTATGAACCATTGTAACAACCATTACAATGTATATATATATATATATATATATATATATATATATATATATATATATGCGGACGTGTCTTACTGATAAAAGTGTGTAAGAATTTACATATACATTTTAGACATGTTTATCTATATACTATTTCAATTATATATAAATACATACATACATACATATATATATATATATATATTCCATTTTTAAACGAGTTATTTTAATATCCAGGTTTCTACCATGAGTGATGTCTTCAGGCAATTTTTAATAACTGATTTTACTTTTTACCGTTTTTTTTTTTAAGAACGCTCTTAAATCTGGGTAGCAAAATAACTCGTTTAAAAATAGAAAATATTCAAAAGTTCTACAATATAATTGTATCGAACACTTTTTAATACAAATGTGTACTGGTCTAACCATATTATGACCCAAAACTAAGTATTAAACAATATATATATATATATATATATATATAGTCATCCGCAGACAGATCCGATTGCTTTTTACCCAGGATTGAAACCTAACCGAGTTAGCGTCAGTCGGCGATTCTATCTCTGAGCTATGAGCGCTTGGTAGAGAGAGGCTGATTTTTAGCGTGCCATATACCATGTATTCATACGCCAGTAGTGAGAATGTTCTAATTCATTACTGAATGAACGATATATATATATATATATATATTAGTCTTCCATATACAAGCCTGTTTCGCTGTATCACAGCTCATCAGTTTGACTAGACATTCACCTGTTTCCCGTATATATATATATATATATATATATATATATAAATATATATTATTTTCTTCTCAGGAAAACGATCGTTGAAAACACATGTATACTTAGACAATAAAATAATAAACGAAAACTCAAAATCCTAAAAGCTATCTACATCAAAGAGCTTAAACCTAGCTTAAATAAAGTCAATTTTGATATCTCTACTAACTATTCCAATGCCTGTAATCGGATCAAGAACCACACCACCACCATTTTGTCACTGTCTGCGGCCATCCGCCACGTTAAAAATGGACTTGTCTCTTTGATTGAATTCTTTTTGTTTAATTCCACTTTGTTAATAACTTAAATGTTCTATGTTCACTATATGTTAATGTTCATTCTTTGATTATGGCTTATGTAAGCCGAAAGCTCAGACCTGATAAAAAAATCAACAATTACTGTGATTTCTTGTCGTCTTTTAACGATAGCACCATCAAGCTTATCAGACGATACGAAAGGATCCTACACAAAATAAATAGACAAAACTTGTCTATATTATTCAACGAAACCTGTATTAATGAAAAAATGATGCCAAAATACACACAATTTATATATATATATATAAACTCAACATAAATGACTATTTGATGGTCAAAACATAAGGATAAAATAACAACAGCGGAGACATCACAGCCTTGAAAATGGCCAGCGAAATTACTGAAAGCGCTTGGGACGATAATTATGGACGTCTTAAAATATATATATATATATATATATATATATATATATATATATATATATATATATATGTTCGTTGTGGTGCAGTGGATGTCGGCTCTGAACGAGAATCAGATCGAGAAATCCTTGCATTCATTTGGGTATTTGCACGTATTCGTCTCTTCAGTTATGGGTTAAATATCTTGTATTCGTCTCCTTAGTTATGGGTTAATTAACAAGACAAAATGGATTTTACAGCCTTGGCTGGCAACTAGTCTACCACAGAAAGTAATGGCAACCTACTGTGGAATAATCTTCTGCCCTGTCATTCATGTCTCTTTTGAGACGTGATCGCCTAAGCGTGTATCACTTATGGCACTAAACTGACTGACTGAATATAATAGTTGGAAACATAATTAAAACTTCTACTGGGCATAAAGTGGGGGGTCGGATTTCTACTGTTATGAAGTAATAAACTGATCCCCCACTAATTACTCTAATATAATAATGTAATATAATCTATCCCTTTTCTCTCCAGCTATAAGTTAAATGACAGAACAGATTGGGGTTTATAGCCTTGGCTGGCAACCAGTCTACGACAGAAAGCAATAGCAACCTTCTGCGGGATAATCTTCTGCCTTGTCAGTCATGTCTCTTTCGAGACATGACCGCCCAAGCGTGTATCATGTATGGCATTTAACTGATATCCCCATGAATGAGTAGAAATTAAAGACTAGAGAAAAGTGCTTTAGAATGACACTGAACATTCCATATCTAGAACAAGTTTGTATATCTTGCAATTCATACTAGTCAGATGACGAGAGCAATCGATATATATTATTAATATAAATCTTTTGTTCACCCATCCCTATCTATTTAATCCCAGAAGATACTTTTAAGACCTGCTGTATATAATGTAATCGAAATTGTATCTGTAGCCGAACTCTTTGTCCTGATTGGTCATCAAATCACAAAATTCAAAAATTCAAAATTCAAGATACTTTTAAGACCTGCTGTATATAATGTAATCGAAATTGTATCTGCAGCGGAACTCTTTGTCCTGATTGGTCATCAAATCGCAAAATTCAAAATACCTCAGAGAAACGGTTTTTCCACAGCTAAAGAAAAAATCATTCTGTGAGCCATCCCATGTGACTGAATTGAATATTTAAGCATGGTCTCTAACTGGTCATGTTGGTCAGTCAGAGGAGGCGTTTTGCTGACACACATCTAAAATGTAACTTTCAACTTCAAACGACTCGGACATTGTCCTCTCTCTCTCTCTCTCTCTCTCTCCTTTATCCCTTTCAGCAATTAGTACTACAACATTTTCTACAAACTCTTGATACCTGAACTTTCTCATTGCACATTTCTACGAATTCTTGTCAGTCTTTTCTTATAAAAAAATTCTATTTAAACATTTAAAGTGTGTATTTTATTATTCCACTCTTCTACACTAATCCGCACATTCCAACTGCCGACAATCAACCTTCAAATGAAACCCCTTCTGATGAATATTATTCAACATAAAACTTGTAAGCTGTAGGAAGTTCGGTTAAGTCTGACACAAGGCCAAACAAAAGGAACATTAACCAGCTCCCTACACTACATATCCACTTGTTTGTTTCATTTTCTTAATCTTCATTTTTTATGTATTTTTCGAATTATTGAAGTCCTGTTGCCTACAGAATCAAGCTACCTGTCTTTACAACTCTTCTTAATTTTATACAGACTTACTTTGAAGGAACACGCCTGTAAAACTAGTCTTCGTAATAAACTTTCGCCTATTCTCGATTATTTATTTGATATTTTCATCAATTCTGTCGACAAATTAAGAGAGCTTCATATCAATCTTTCTTTCTCATTTTCTTCTTCTTCTATGTACCATGTCCTTTCAGGACGTAGGCGATCATGGCTTTCCACATCTCCCTGTCCCTGGTTGCTTTTAGGATGCTTTCTCTTCTCACGTCTCTCAGCCCCCGTTCTGTCATCCACCTGCTCAGGCCCTTTAAATATGTTATCCGCTGCTTTCCTCTGTCTCTTTTCCCCTCTATCTGGCCTGTTAGTATCAGGTTCTCCAAGCCCGCCTTCCTCATTGCATGTCTCAGGAACTTCAGTTGTCTCTTCCTAATGCTCAATATTAATTTCCTTTTCGTTTCCATTCTTTCCAGTACCTCGTCATTGCTCATATGCTCGGTCCACGATATTCGCAGCATCCTTCTGTAGAACCACATTTCAGCTGCTTCAAGTTTTCCCTTCATCTTTGTTGATATGGTCCAACATTCACTGCCATATTGAAAGACTGACATCACATAGCACTTCAGTACTTTTTTCTTTGTTTCTAGTGAAAGTTTCCTGTGTCTTAATACTTTACTTCTCGGACACGTCTTTCCCTATGCAAATTCGCCTTTGGAAGCCAAAGCAAGTCAAAAGATTTGTCTTTACAAAATGACGAAAATGCAAAGAAATTTCAAGCTTTTGCCAACTGGTAACCAATGCTGATCTTAAATTTTGCAGACACTCATTTTTTATGTAGTTTAGACTAGCTAAAAAAAAAGTCTTCGGTTAAACCATGTTCATGTTTTGTATTTTTTTTAATATATTTTCTTTCAGAAGGACTGTTTATTTATTTATTTTTTTTTCATTTTACTTTTTCTTTTTAGGAGTACCAATAGCTCTGCATAAAAATTACTATTTGGAGATACCAAAATCAAACAAGTACAACAATTTAAATTTCTGGGAATGTTTTTTTTAACAAAGTGCAATACTGAAACCTGAAAGCGTCTTGAGATAGCGAAAGATGCTAAAAAACTATTAAGAAAAAGGACAATTTGGTTAGAAACTGATGTAGTGAATATACATAAACCTTGGTTCCCCCTCACAGACTAAGGTTAGGACGACTAGGACTACGCCTAGTGGGAGGCCTATTACATAAACCATAAGCCTACGCCTAAGCATACTGCATACGACTACGACGAGTACCGGTCTATTACGGCTACTTGCTAGACTGTCCTAACAGGATACATTTGCCAAAATCACTTAGCTATTTCGAATAATATATATATTCCTATCCGAGACATATATGAAACAAAGAACCTTTTATATGATATCAATCCCCCTCTATGGTAATGGATGCTAGACAATTTAATCACAAATGAAGAAGAGATAAGAAGCAACAGAAATGTCGTTCTACAGAAGGATGATGAAGATGTCATGGACCGAAAATGTGAGCAACAATGAGATTTTGGAGAGAATGGAAAGAAAAATGAAAACTTATACTTAACTCAGAGCGACAAATCGAGGTGTCGAGTTCGAATTCCAGTTGAATTCCTTGCATTTACTTACGCACAAATACCATTTGGAAAGGTATTAATCCATCTCTTTCCTCCAGTTATGGGTTAAATAATAGGACAGGTTAGGTTCTATAGCCTTGGTTGGAACACACCTGTAAAACTAGTCTTCGTAATAAACTTTCGCCTCTTCTCAGTTATTTTTGCGATTTCATCAATTCTGTCGACAAATTAAGAGAGCTTTGCTTAATTCCAGGCGAGACACCTGTAATTGGTCCTACATACCAATCTTTCTTTCTCATTTTCTTCTTCTTCTATGTACCCTGTCCTTTCAGGACGTAGGTGATCATGGCCTTCCACGTCTCCTTATCCCTGGTGGCTCTTAGGACGCTTTCTCTTCTCACGTCTCTCAGCCCCCGTTCCGTCATCTACCTGCTCAGGCCCTTTAAATATGTTATCCGCTGCTTTCCTCTGTCTCTTTTCCCCCCTATCTGGCCTGTTAGTATCAGGTTCTCCAAGCCCTCCTTCCTCATTGCATGTTCCAGTCTACCGCAGAAAGCAATGGCAACCTACTGCAGGATAATCTTCTGCCCAGCCAGTCATGTCCTTTTCGAGACATGATGGCCCAAAGCTTGTATCACGTATGGCACTTAACTGACTAACTGATACTTAATACCAGGAACAGGTAGCTGAAATTTCTGGGACACGTGTTGAAAAAGAAGGGCCTAGAAAATTAGATAACCAGTGGACTGATAGCGGGAAAGGTGAATATGGGAAAACATACACACGCTTGACTTACTTGATGCACTTAAGCAAATAGATGGCAGATCAGAGTTTGGCAGGAAAAAATAAGAAAATATTGATTAACTGTTATATAATATAAATCCCCTTATATGATAATGAATATCAAACAATCTCATTACAAATGAAGAAAAAAATATTAAGCAACAGAAACGTGGTTCTCAAACTGGTTTTATCTATTTTAATCTAGGCGGATCTATCTATCTATCTATCTATCTATCTATCTATCTATCTATCTATCTATCTCAGTGTACTCATATCTATCTATCTATCTATCTATGTCTACTCCTTACTAATTATATTTATATCTGTCTGTCCTTTCCTTCCTTCCTTCCTTCCTTCCTTCCTTCCTTCCTTCCTTCCTTCCTTCCTTCTACTTTCTAGCCTTCCTTCCTGCTTTCTTTCCTTCTTTTCCTTTCCTTTCCTTCCTTTCCTGCCTTCCTTATGTCCTTCATTCCTTTTCCTTCTGGCCTTCCTTCCTTCTTTCCTTCCTTTCCTTTCCTTCCTTCTTTCCTCCCTTCCTTTTCCTTTCTACCTTCTATCCTTCCTTCCTGCTTTCCTTCCTTCTTTTTCTTTTCTTTCCTTCCTTCCTTCCATTTCTTTTCCTTTTCTTCTTTCCTTTCTTTCCTTCTTTTTCCTTCTCACCTTACTTCCTTTTTTCTTTTTTCCTTTCCTTCCTTCCTTTCTACCTTCTATCCTTCCTTCCTGCTTTTCTTCTTTCTTTCTTTCTTTTCCTTCCTTCCTTTCCTTCCTTTCCCTTCCTTCCTTCCTTCCTTCCTTCCTTCCTTCCTTCCTTCCTTCCTATCCGTACCTGTTTACGTTAAGATGTTATTTCCCTTTCAATTTGATTTCCATCCCAGGCTACGATTTTTTCTATCTTAAACTGTCTCTCTGTCTCTGTCTGTCTCTCTGTCTGTCTGTCTGTCTGTCTGTCTGTCTCTCTCTCTCTCGCTCTCTCTCTGAGTAAAAAAGAAAGACCGAGAATAAAATCATTCGATTTGTGCTAACACTTCAAAAACAATTGCCGTCAAACAATATCAAATTTATTAACAAATGACAATATCTGTTTATTTTCTTCCTACTGCAATCTCTTTTCATATCGTTTTTATATATTATTCCCATATTAACAAGCATTTTTCCATTTGTTTTTATCAGCCGTTTTCTAACTATATAATTCGCTATTTAAAATGGCGATAACGGAAATGTTCGGCCATAGGTCACTCCAAAGCTTTCTCTTGCCTTACAGACACATTACTGCCTTCACCCTACCCAGTTCACTCGTCGCTCGCCATTTCAGTCCATCCCTGGTTTCAGACGTTTTCAGATGGTCGTTGAAGATCTAAAGCGACCATTATTTGTACCTGAACAAATTCACGCCATTGCCGACGTGAAATCGAGACATGAAGAGAGTCTGTGATTGTTTTTGATTTTGTTTTGAAGGAATCGACTGCGAAACGGAAGGCGCCGTCTATTCTTTACTTTCACTCTTCGCAAGGCCTAAACTTTTTCCCCCGGCTTTGAATCTTGCAAGAACTTTCGCCATTTTTCTATCACTTTGATGATTCTTTCCCTACGCCAAACTTATTCGCCAATTCGAAAATATTTGATAACGTGATCTTATAGATGGCGTCCGCAAAGTTACCATAATATTCTTTCTTTTATTTCGTTTTTTCCATTTTTTTTTTGTTTTTTTTTTTCATCATTCTTTTCTTTAACTCTTTGTATTTTTCTTTCTTTCTCTCTCATTTTTTATTCTTTTTTTTCATTGTAATTCTCCTTTGTGATTCTTTGTTGTTATCGTTCGTCTTTTCCCAGGAATCGTTTTCCCTTTCTTTTACGTTTTTCATTCTTTATTTTCATCAGCTTTCTCGTAAATTTATTTATTTATAATCACTTTATTATCCTAAATATTATTATGATTATAACACCAGACGACTTTCTTTTTTTCGATCAAAACGATGTTTCGGCAATGGGCAAAATTTTTATGGGCTAATTTTTTTCAAGCTGAACCTGAGAATCAAGTTCATTTTGGACTAGCACTCCATGTTTTCTCAGTGCAGACACATTCTAATTTGATATAGTCAGTTAAGTGTCAAACGTGATATACGCTTTATCCCGCAGTAGTTTGCCATTGCTTTCTGCGGTAGACTGGTTGCCAGCCAAGGCTACAGAACCCAATTCCGTCCTATTATTTAACCCATAACTGGAAGGAAGAGACGTATTAATATTAATTTCCTAGGGGTATTTTGCGCAAGTGAATGCAAGGAATTCAACTGGAATTCGAACTCGGCTCCCCGATTTGTCGTTTCGAGTCGATATCCACTGCACCACAACGAACATCCGTCAATTTGATATAAATAGGCCAAAAAGCCTAATTTCCAGATATGTCATGACTTAAATATTCTATCTAGCTATTTCCCTCAGTCTACGCAACCCTATGTACCTTTCCTTTTAAGTAACAAAATATGTCATTATGCTTTTACAACTGAATACATGGTAGATAATACTCAACTTCTATAGACTCTTTAGTTAAACTTTGATTGTGTTTATAGTAAAATCTACCGATAAACATAATTGCGTCATATTAGATTTGAATTTTTAGGGATAAACCTTTTTTATAAACACGGTGTCCATAAGGTTCTAATTTAATATGAATAGGCCAAAAAGCCAAATTCCCAGATATATCACCGCTTAAATATTCTATCTAGCTATTTCCCCCAGTCTACTCAACCCTATCTACCTTTCCTTTTAAGTAACAAAATATGTCATTATGCTTTCACAACTGAATGCATGGTAGATAATACTCAACTTTTGTATATATACATGTTTGTATGGTCATGTTTGTATGGACATAGACTCTTCAGTTAAACATTGATTGTGTTTATAGTACAATCTACCGATAAACATGTTTCCTGTTTATAGTTTAGATTGTAGGCATATAATGGACACCTTTATATTTGAATTCATAGGTAGACAGGTTATATTTATACTTCCTCTTGCATGCCAAAAATTGCCACATGAAAACATAGTTCCGGATAATAGTAATTTTCTAATTGCAGCTTAGACGCGTCACAAGGCCGAAAGTATTGGACACCCAGTGAGATTCGAACTAACTGTTCAATTGTAATGGTAAAAGTGAAACAAATTTTCTAACCATTACACCACATCAAGTTACACAAAGTTCAGGATTTTATATATATATATATATATATATATATATATATATAGTCATCCAGATCTGTTCCGCTGTATCACGGCTCATCAGTACGATTAGACATCCGATTGCTTTTAACCCAGGATTGAAACCCGACCGAACTATTCCGCTGCACTGTGCTGTTCGCCGACTGACGCCAATTTGGTCGAGTTTCAATCCTGGGTTAAAAGCAATCGGATGTCTAATCGTACTAATGAGCTGTGATACAGCGGAACAGATTTGGATATATATATATATATATATATATATATATATATATATATATATATAAATTTTATTTTGAGTTTCCACATGTCCTCCATCCTTAGTAATACAAAGGGTAATACGATTTTGCAGTTTACGGACAACATTTTGCCAACCGATTTACAGTAAAGCCTGAAATCCCATGAAGCGATGGTCAATTATTTCGTGTAGTTTTTGGGGTTTTCTTGGCATATCAACATTTATGGGTCATTCAATGCCGGATTTCGAACTTAATTGTACGCCTTCAATTACAGATAGAATGTATTCTGTTCATTTTACTATAAATGTGTATTGATTTAAAAGAAAAATGTATCGGTGTTATTTTCATTATAAAGATGGATTCTTTTGTTTCATTGTGTTTTGCATTTGCTAGTCGGTACATAATTTGCCCACAGCTGGAAGGCTAACAGGTGCTGCTACTCGAAACCTGAAAACAATGGAAATTTAGAGGTGGTTTCGCTATCCTCAAACGCTCTAATTTCCCTATTAGAGTGCTTGCTGCCTCATGTAGTTTGTCGTCATACCAAGAAATATCGATCTATCTATCTACTGAAATCTATCTATTAGTCGACTCACACTGTCAGTCGGCTGAGATAGAGAGCCAGCTAGCTAGTTTGATAGATAGATAGATAGATAGATAGATAGATAGATAGATAGATAAACAGACTGAGATAGATAAACAGACTGAGATAGATAAACAGACTGAGATAGATAGATAGATAGATAGATAAATAGGCTGAGATAGATAGATAGATAGATAGATAGATAGATAGATAGATAGATAATAAACAGACTGAGATAGATAGATAGATAGATAGATAGATAGATAGATAGATAATGAACAGACTGAGATAGATAGATAGATAGATAGATAGATAGATAGATAGATAGATAGATAGATAATGAACAGACTGAGATAGATAGATAGATAGATAGATAGATAGATAGATAGATAGATAGATAGATAATAAACAGACTGAGATAGATAGATAGATAGATAGATAGATAGATAGATAGATAGATAGATAGATAGATAGATAGATATGTACAGGATATTATAGACAGATCACATGTAGAAACCTTAATATAAACAAGGTGGA
This sequence comes from Ascarosepion bandense, assembly GCA_037127315.1. Lineage (NCBI taxonomy): Eukaryota > Metazoa > Mollusca > Cephalopoda > Sepiida > Sepiidae > Ascarosepion > Ascarosepion bandense. The sequence continues at coordinate 125,161 of JBBBDQ010001672.1, forward strand.
AGTGGATCCTAACTTCAAATGATTACTCAGTCACCTTCCTCTATAAATTACTGCGAGAAGACGTCTCTTGTACAAATAGTTGTTTCCTCGTAATTATGTAGTTGGGATGGATAAATATCACTTACATTATATGGTGTCCCGTACACTAAACATCTACTTACGCCTTTAAGTAATTAGTTTGACGCATCATAGCGTCCTATGTGTTTCTAATTAACTCGTATTTGCTCTGTCATACAAAAAATTAAAATAAAATAAATAATTTAAAATAATTTCAAAATATGCTAATTATATCAAAATCTGTGAGTAAGCATTCGTCGAATATGAAACTTAGTATATGATATTGGGATATTCCTTTATATGGCGAAATTCGGCATTTATTGACCCCAAAATTTACAGGGGTCAGTCTTTCTATTAGTATACAAGCAGTATAGCCCGCGTTGCTGGGGTGTAATGAAAGCTTTAAAACTAATTCATGTTTCTGGAGCTCAGACTCAGCCTATAGAATATTTGAAATAATAAAATAATTGCGACAATTTACCAATCGCAACTAATATATATATACTAGCAGTATAACACGGCGTTGCTCGGGTGTAATGAAAGCTTTAAAACTAATCCATGGTTCTGGAGCTCAGACTCTTTGGACGTTGGCACGAAAGACTAAAACGCAATAGTTGTTTCCAGTTAAAGCGAAACCGTAGACTGAAAGAAAAATGAATGGATGTAAGTCAAATTTTGATTTCCTGGTATCGATATCAAATACGTTTTTTCGTCCTAAACTGAATTTTGAAGGTTAAATAAGTCTTTTGAGTAAATGATATCATGGCTGAGACTAAGAACTACAATTATACCTATTTAGAGCCAAACTTGAAGCAAAAACTAAAATAAAAGGGCTGAAAAGAATACAGACATGCAGGCAGATAAACAGACACGCACACAAACATCTTGCCTTATATATATATATATATATTACCGCTTTTCTGCACTATTGTAAGAACTGCAACGTTGAAACTTCTTAATATCGTTTCTTATGTCTTTGTCTATGAGTGTATCAAATTTGATTAAAATCAGACCACTCCTTCTATAACCCGATTTTTTCGATTATCGATTTTCGATGTTTATCCGGGGATACTTCGACACAAAACCTAGCTAAGAACACTCGCAGACGCTTATATTACAACTGTGTAAATTTTCAAGAAAATCGGTTCAGCCGTTTCGGAGTCTATATGTAACGGACACACAGACACACACAGACACACACACACACACACACACATACAGACAAAGTTCCATTTATAAATAAGTTTAGATATTTTCATAGAAATAGGTTTCGTCAACTTCAGACGCAAGTGGTACAACAGTTGATCTTCAAAATATCCCCTATATATATATTTTGCAGATCAACTGTTGTATCACTTGGGATTGACGAGCCGCCAAGTCATCAGAGTGCGGTGAAATATGTATTGAAATTGTTGTATATCAATTTACTTTCTAAGATATATATATATATATATATATATATATATAGTCATCCGCAGACAAAACTGTTTTGCTGTATCACAGCTCATCAGTACGATTAGACAGCCGATTGCTTTTAACCCAGGATTGAAACCCGACCGAATTGTTTTCAGTCGGCGATTTTACCTCTGATCTACGGACGCTCGGTAGACGGAGGCAGACCTTTAAGCGTGTATATTATCATTATACACGCCCAATAGCTGAGAGTGATCTAATTCATTGAATGAACGATGCGTAGATGCCAGAGTAGCTACTGTTTTTCAAAGTTTACCATTCTCTACAAAGTGCTAAGTCAGGGTGTGAGATATATATTATAAATTATATTTTAGAACATGTACAATTTTTTTATATCCAATACAAATTGTACATTTTGTTTCGAAATTGAAATGACAAAGTCTCATATTCACAGCACTATATTATATATCGAGCACTGTTTTAAATTAATCTTTTGAACGTTGTAAAATTTGTCTTCCTTCCTTATTCACTCGGATATCTATCTATCTATCTATCTATCTATCTATCTATCTATATATATATATATATATATATATATATATATATTCATCCGCAGACAAAACTGTTTCGCTGTATCACAGCTCATCAGTACGGTTAGACATCCGATTGCTTTTAACCCAGGATTGAAACCCGACCAAATTGGCGTCAGTCGGCGATTCTACCTCTGAGTTATGGGCGCTCGGTAGAAGACGGCAAATTTTTAGCGTATGATGTATCATAGGCCAGTAACCAGATTGCTCTAATTCATTGCTGAATGAGCGATGCGTATATGCTAAATTTCGTCAAAAATATATTGCTGCAAATATTTTTTTCTTCAAAAATGTATTGTTGATCATTTTTTTCATATACATACATACATATATATATATATATATATATATTGCTGGTAATATTTTTATTTAAAAAAATAGAATTTTCATACTTTCATAGTGTTATGAAACCAGATGAGGGTTACCTATTTGCCCATAGCTGGGACCCTAACCGGTGCTACCACCCTGATTCAGAGTTGAACTAGGAACAACAGCAATTACGGAGACTAAGTGGAGGCCTTCCTGCGGGATGCAGTTTATCGTCAAACCCAGGATCTGGATATAGTTTGTCATCATACCCAGGACGCCACATTGTAGATGAGGGTTACACCTTCCTTCCGAATCCTTAGCCAACAGGGCGTCATACAGCTGTGTGCTACATCCAAACTGCGCTTTCAAAATCACCTATTCGTTAGGTTTCATGCCTACAGTAAGCACTGCTGCTATTCTGCTTGTAAAATCCGTAATACCAACACAAGACGAATATCTGCTACAAGCGTATCTTTCTAAACGTATTATCTATTTCGCTGTTAATCTATTTTAGAAATTTTTTGGCTGGTTACCTTACTAAATTAAAAGAAAAAAGCCGTTTTCACATGTGCCGTTCTCACACGCAAGTTTTGGCAATCAGGTTTGTAAATTAAATTAATAAAAGTTTGGAATTTTTTTTTTAAACTTCAGAGAAAAGACGTTTGAAAGCAAAAGAAAGCAAGCAAGAAAAGAACTATGTTGATTAATTATGCATGCCCATTTTAATTCGCCCGCGTTCATGTTTGGGCAACGAATATATAGAGAATTTTAAGAAAAAGTAAGCGAACTTAATTTGCATATGTGTTGCGTTTATAGCAAACCTACCGAAAATAATAGCGAATTGCCAATGTCTTACTTAGCATAAGGACGCTACTTATTCTAGATTCTTCTATCTGGTGTTAATAATTCAGCCGCTTCTCACCTCCAATTGATTCAGCCGTAACACGGATATTCAAATAGCTTTCAGGATTATAATTAAACTAACTCTTGAATGTATTAGATACCTCGTTTCACATTTGCATAAAGCTCTTTCTTAAATGCATATATAATAAATTAGGAAAATTTTTTTTTTTTTTTTTGCGTAAGACAATTATGCTTGTTTGCCAGCAAAAGAGACAGCCCGGAGAGCTCAAACTATTCATTCAGGGAATCAAAATTAAACAGGTACAGAAAATGAATTACTGATACACGGAAAATAAAATACAGGACCTCATACCGCAGGTAACAAGGAACAGTGAGGAGAAAGGGCTTAGCATAAACTTCAAGAAACCAAATGCATGGTCATCAGCAAATGCCAACTGCACATCGGGGACACTAAAATCAAACCGGTACAGAAATTTAAATACCTGAGAAGCATTATGATAGAAGTGCCGCACTGAAGTTGAAGGCGTATTGTCATGGCTAAATACGCATTTCAAAGGCAAAGCCGAGTATTGAGACAAAGAAAGATTCAGTTGGAGACAAAAAAAAAGTACTGGACTCTTACGTGATTTTTTTTTTATCATTTCACCCCGAGCAAGGCAGAAATGCCACTGATGAGCGGGTGAGGCTTACATAACTGTAAAAAGATTAATTAGAAGATTAATTAGAAAAGAGTGAGGAGTACAAACTAGTTAGAAGGGAGCAATAGAAAGCTGAGAATGCTGGTGCGATGACAGATACATAGGTGGAGAGAAAGGGAAGGTTATACAGGGGTGGGGAGAGAGCTAGAGTCCAGTGGTTAATAGATGAGTATTGACATTGCATTTAAATTTCTGGAGGTTGTAGCCGTCAGGAAAGCAAGAATATGGGAGCGAGTTCCACAGGCGGGAACTGCGAGAGAAAAAGATGCAGGAGTAGAATTGTCGTCTGCATTTGGCCAACCTGACTGTGAATGAGTGGGACCCAGTTGCCAGTCTGGTTGCACAAGTAAACACCTGTTGAGGAGGCACCAGTGACTTAAGTTCGTCCGAGCAGAAGCCATGAAAGTATTTATAGAACAGACAAAGGGAGGCCACATTTCGACGGTGGGGAAGTGGCTGCAGTCGAGCCGCCAGGTCAGTACCTATCACATTACAGACTCTCCTTTGGAGCCTGTTGAGAACACTGAGGAGAACGGCAGGGGCGCCTGACCATAAATGGCAGCAATACTCCATGCACGGACGGATGGTTGACTTGTGTATATGCAGGATGGATTCAGTCGGAAAAAACATCCTGGATCGACATAGTGACCCAACCTTCTTAGCAGTAGATTTAGCTATGGATTCAATATAGTGGTTCCATTTGAGGTCTGAGGAGAGGGTAAGACCGAGGAGGCGTAGTGTATTGCTCTCAGGGAGAATCGCTTGGTCCATGCTTATGGGAGGCAGGAGAGGTTGCCTGTAATGGTTGACAGACAGCAGCTTGGTCTTAGAAATCTCTCCTGTTTTTTTTTTGTTTTTTTTTATAAGCGTTTCACCCCGAGCAAGGCATGTCACTGCCACTACTGTGCAGGGTGCTACGTAGAGTGGAGAAAGGCTGATTAAATATAGGAAATAACAGAGGGTGGGTGATAGGCGGGTGAGGATACCGAGAATGAGGGTTGGGTAGATGAGAGTGTTGTGAGAATAGTTGGGAGTTAGTGTGATAGGAGGTGTCTATTGACCCTACATTTAAACACCTGGAGATTGTAACTGTCGGGAAAGCAGGCTTGTGGAAGGGAGTTCCACAGGCGGGAAGCGCGAGAAAAGAAGCTGTGGGAGTAGAATTTACGGTTACATCTTATTTGTTTAACTGTAAAAGGGTGGGACCTAGTTGCTAATCTAGTATCTCGTGTAAATTCGTGCTTAGGCCGCACCAGTGATCTAAGCTCATCGGAGCAGAAGCCATGAAAGTACTTGTAGAAGAGGCACAGGGAAGCTACATCACGCCGGTGTGAGAGCGGCTGCAGCCGGTCTGCCAAGTCAGTATCAACCACGTTACAGATCCTCCTTTGTATTTTGTCAAGAAGCCCAAGGATAGCAGCAGGGGCACCCGACCAGATATGGCAGCAATATTCAATACACGGGCGGATGGTAGATTTGTATATGTGCAGAATAGTTTCAGGTGGGAAAAATTTCCGGGCCCTGCACAGGGAGCCCACTTTTTGTTTTAAAGTAAAAATAAATAAAAGAAAACCAACCAATTGCAAATTAGTCCACTCCCACAAAATTTAGAATCACACCAAAGTCCATATAAATTTTATATTTTTACAGAGAATACTTCCACAGACACGGAAAAGAATATACAAGACTTCCTACAAAAGAAAGCAAGAGAAATTTAGGATAAAGGGCTCAGCATAAACTTCAAGAAAACCGAATGCATGATTCTCAGCAGAAAAAGATTCCCAAAATGCCAAGTTGGGAACAATAAAATCAGGCAGGTAGAGAAATTTAAATACCTGGGAAGTATTCTAACAGAGGATGGAAAGTGTGACTCTGAGGTCCGAAAGTGGATTGCCATGACCGAAGATGCATTTCAAAAGCTAAGCAGAGTATTGAGAGACAAGAAGATTTCGTTAGAAACAAAGAAAAGAATACTGAACTTTTATGTGATATCGGTCCTTCTATATACATTTTTTAAACGTTTCACCATCAAACAAGGCGGTAACGCCACTGATGGGCAAGAGAGAGCTACATAAGAGAGAAAAAAGTTTAGGAGATATTCTGTTTATAATCAAACAGTATTGTAAATTTATTTCTACCGGCCTGATTATTTACGATGAATCTTTATTAAGAAAATGTGGGAAATTAATAATCCGTTTTTCCCTCCAGTTATGAGTTAAAAAATATTACAAATTAGGTTCTATAGCTTTGGTTGGCAGCAAGTCTATCACCGAAATGTCGTTCTAATGACCATAGTAATGGAGGTCAGTATATCTTGACTTGGATTTTTAGATGTCTATTTTAAGATGCATGACATTAAAAATTAGGGGTTGAATTTTTGCTAGAAATAATGACTTGCTTGTTTTCCTTATATGGCCAATGTAAATCTAGGCCAAGGCCGTCTTGTCGTGTATATATATAATATCTAACACTGTTAAGTTAACCTCCTTTCTCCTATTTTTCTTCTCTTTTTCTTTCTCGTTTTTCTTCTTTCTTTTTTAATTGACTTTTTCTGGATAATTTTGACCCATTCATTGATGTATGAATTTGGTCTGAGGAGCGGTCTATAAAAGAGCCACGAAATATTATATTACCAATGGGTTTATAAAAATATCCAGCTGATGTTCTTTATGATAATACACTGTTAAATCTTAACATTGAATTCCGATTGGACTTAATCTCCTGTGGAATTTACTTTACCAAGTACGAAGGATTCTATTTTATATATATACAAATGAATGAAAACAAAACCAAAAAATAATTGCAACGTTCAAAACATTAATTTAAAACAGTGCTCAATATACAAATAGAGCATTGAATATTTATTATTAATTTTTACGTTATGTTCTAACGTAATATATATATATATATATATATATATATATATATATATATATATATACAGTACTGACATCACAAGCTTCTTCAATGTATCTAATGGTATCTCCTGCCAAGCAGCTTGTATTTGTTCCCAAAATGTGTCTTGCCAAGTAACATTAGATTTATCTTCTTTTTTTTTATCCAAAATATCCCAGAGATTTTCAATAGGATTGAGATCAGGGCTTTGTGGGGGCCAATTTAAATTCCGAAACCTTCCTCCTTTTCCTTTTTAGTTAAGTAATTCTTACAAAGGTTTGGCTTTTCACCCTGTATTTGAATTTCAGTGAGGTGTTTATGAATATCACCTTTGTTCTAATACTTTTGTACACTACCGGTAGTGTGCAAAAGTCTTAGGACAGGGGTGATTTTAAATTTATTTTGATGCCTCATAGAAGATAAAATCGTTCTTGTCCTAATACTTCTTCACAGTACTATATATATATGTAAATTCACATAAAATTTAGATAAAAATTAGCTCTTTTTAATATGTCATTTTAAGACATGCATTGTTAACCCCGTTTGAACAAAGAATGAAGAAAAAAGTCTAACGCCGGAGGCTTGGTCTATTAATGGAAGGGAGTGGGGTATATTGGCTTTATAGGGTTAAGCTAGCGGAATTTTAGTAGTAATTTCTTCTTTGGTAGTAGGAGTTATGTGGTTTGACCATTCAGTTAGTGGTAGGTAGGGGAAGGAAAGGTTAACTGCTTAGCCAAGTTTTTATAAAAATATTATTCTGTCTAATTGGAAGAATAAGATAACTACTGCAATTTATATTTGTTTCTATGACGACACATACTAATATATGTGTGGATGTATGTATTAGGCTAAGTCATAAGTACTTTACGGCATATCACGTTGAATACACCAGTTCTCGTTCGATCACCAAAGTTAAGCAACGTGAGTCAGGTCAGTACTTAGATGGGTGACCGCTTGGGGAAGACTAGTTGCTCAGTAAGCGTTCAGTGACGGATGTGCGTTGTAGTGCAGTGGATATCGTCTTGCAAAGAGAAATCGGTGAGCCAAGTTCGAATTCCAGTTGAGTAACCTGCATTCACTTCAGCACTTGTACCCTTGGGAAAGGTATTAATCCGTCACTTCTCTCCAGTTATGGGTTAAATAACAGGATGGGGCCTGGAGTTAACCCATCTAGTGTTGGTGTCACAATAAAAACACCCTTGGTAGCCCTGGCGAAGCATCAAGTATTCAGCTATTTGACAAGATTATGAATTTCGCTATAAACTGCGCCAGGGTTCCAAATGCAAAGGGAATACTGGAGGGATGTAGTGAGTTCTATCTCGGCCGAGGCCGCAAGACGACGACGACGAAGTACTTTCTGTTTAGGGAACCGACTGTAATGTATAATCCTAACTTTTAAGCATACGTGGCTTTTAACAATCTATTTAGAGTACATGATCAGACATTAACAAAGTAGTTTCTAGTTTGTAATATGTTTTTTTATGTATGTTTAAGAAAATACACTGAGTGTGATATAAAATGATATGTTTAAAATCTTCTTTGAGAAATTCTTCCAAACCTCTTCAGAATCATATTGAACTGTACCAAATCACAGACACTACATTACTTGATAACTTGCAAAAAGTACGAATGATCCCCTATTTCCACATATATACAAACTAGCAATATAGCCCGGCGTTGCACGGGTGTAATGAAAGCTTTAAAACTAATCCATGGTCCTGGAGATCAGACTCTTTTGACGTTGGCACGAAAGACTAAAAAGCAATCGTTGTTTCCTGTTAAAGCGAAACAGTAGACTGAAAGAAAAATGAATGGATGTAAATCAAATTTTGATTTCCTGGTATTGATATCAAATAAGTTTTTTCGTCATAAACTTTATTTTGAAGGCTAAATAAATCCTCTGAGTAAATGGTATCATGGCTTAGACTAGGAACTACAATTATTACCTACTTAGAGCCAAACCCGAAGCATTTGTGTGCATTTTTGTGTGTATCTGAACTTATTTATAAATGGAACTTTGTCTGTGTGTGTCTGTCTGTGTGTGTCTGTCTGTGTGTGTCTGTCTGTATCTGTGTGTGTGTGTGTGTGTGTGTGTGTGTGTGTGTGTGTGTGTGTGTGTGTCCGTTACCTATAGACTCCGAAACGGCTAAACCGATTTTCTTGAAAATTTACACAGTTGTACTATAAGTGTCTGCGAGTGTTCTTAGCTAGGTTTTGTGTCGAGGTACCCCGGATAAATATCGAAAATCTATAATCGAAAAAATACATAGTATAATGCAAAATGAAGTGCTTAAAACGGTCTTTGAGCAATTCTTCCAAACGTGTTAAGAATTATTTAGAACTGTACGAAATAATAGAAACTACATCAGTTAAGGACTTGCAAGAGCAGCAACAACTAAAAGGAATAGCACACGTAAACTAAGAGAAATTAATACATAATGAAGATGTTGACATTCCACACTACTTCAAATAAAAGATTAGGAAGGAAACCCCCATCAATACTGGAAAGAGCGACAACAGTTACTGGACTTGAGAAACTTATTTTCTTGAAAAATACTTTTAAGTGGTTTTCTAAATTTTAACCGATTTCAGTACTGACTGCTCAGTCAATGTATGTTGGATGTTTCCTTATAAAAAAAAACGGCTGATATTGTCATTACAATTAGAGATGAGGAGAACAGATACTACATTTTGATCCAAGTCTAATATCCAGGGAGTGAAGAAAAGTGTAACCCGTCTTGGCCTGGCTGCTCGGTCAATGAATGTCGAATGTTTCCTTATAAGACAACGGCTTATATTGTCAATACATTTAGAGACGAGGAGAACAGATACTACATTTTGATCTAAGTCTAATATCCAGGGAGTGAAGAAAAGTGTAACCCGTCTTGGCCTGGCTGATGACTCAATGAATGTCGAATGTTTCCTTATAAGACAACGGCTGATATTGTCAATACATTTAGAGACGAGGAGAACAGATACTACATTTTGATCTAAGCCTAATATCCAGGAAGTGAAGAAAAGTGTAACCCGTCTTGGCCTGGCTGCACAGTCAATGAATGTCGAATGTTTCCTTATAAGACAACGGCTGATATTGTCAATACATTTAGAGACGAGGAGAAGAGATACTACATTTTGATCCAAGTCTAATATCCAGGAAGTGAAGAAAAGTGTAACCCGTCTTGGCCTGGCTGCTCAGTCAATGAATGTCGAATGTTTCCTTATAAGACAACGGCTGATATTGTCAATACATTTAGAGACGAGTAGAACAGATACTACAATTTGATCCAAATCTAATATCCAGGGAGTGAAGAAAAGTGTAACCCGTCTTGGCCTGGCTGCTCGGTCAATGAATGTCGAATGTTTCCTTATAAGACAACGGCTGATATTGTCAATACATTTAGAGACGAGGAGAACAGATACTACATTTTGATCCAAGTCTAATATCCAGGGAGTGAAGTAAAAGTGTAACCCGTCTTGGCCTGGCTGCTCAGTCAATGAATGTCGAATGTTTCCTTATAAGACAACGGCTGATATTGTCAATACATTTAGAGACGAGGAGAACAGATACTACATTTTGATCCAAGTCTAATATCCAGGGAGTGAAGAAAAGTGTAACCCGTCTTGGCCTGGCTGCTCGGTCAATGAATGTCGAATGTTTCCTTATAAGACAACGGCTGATATTGTCAATACATTTAGAGACGAGGAGAACAGATACTACATTTTGATCTAAGCCTAATATCCAGGAAGTGAAGAAAAGTGTAACCCGTCTTGGCCTGGCTGCACAGTCAATGAATGTCGAATGTTTCCTTATAAGACAACGGCTGATATTGTCAATACATTTAGAGACGAGTAGAACAGATACTACATTTTGATCCAAATCTAATATCCAGGGAGTGAAGAAAAGTGTAACCCGTCTTGGCCTGGCTGCTCGGTCAATGAATGTCGAATGTTTCCTTATAAGACAACGGCTGATATTGTCAATACATTTAGAGACGAGTAGAACAGATACTATATTTTGATCCAAGTCTAATATCCAGGGAGTGAAGTAAAAGTGTAACCCGTCTTGGCCTGGCTGCTCGGTCAATGAATGTCGAATGTTTCCTTATAAGACAACGGCTGATATTGTCAATACATTTAGAGACGAGTAGAACAGATACTACAATTTGATCCAAATCTAATATCCAGGGAGTGAAGAAAAGTGTAACCCGTCTTGGCCTGGCTGCTCGGTCAATGAATGTCGAATGTTTCCTTATAAGACAACGGCTGATATTGTCAATACATTTAGAGACGAGGGGAACAGATACTACATTTTGATCCAAGTCTAATATCCAGGGAGTGAAGAAAAGTGTAACCCGTCGTGGCCTGGCTGCTTGATCAATGTATGTCGAATGTTTCCTTATAAGACAACGGCCGATATTGTAAATACAATAAGAGACGAGGAGAACAGATACTACATTTTGATCCAAGTCTAATATCCAGGGAGTGAAGTAACAGTGTAACCCGTCTTGCCCTGGCTGATGACTCAATGAATGTCGACTGTTTCCTTATAAGAAAACAGCTAATATTACCTTTACAGCTGTCGACGTTTGCTCGTAGACATTATAAACAAAGTAAAGCATTCATCACTGCAAGGTTTTGAAAATTTCAAAAGAGAAGAAAAAACTGTTTACTACACTGACGTTGATACAAACTCTTCAATTGTCGATTTTTTTTCGGTTGCCTAGAATTTCTGCTTTTCTCTAAGCAAGAGTTTTATCTTTGGCGAGGTCTCAAAATCTAATGAATACGGAATGAGATACGTTGATCGAATCATCGTACTTATATGGCGTTTGTGTCCGGCTTCTTCGATTAATTGTTTGGATCATTTCTTTAAAAGTTCCGTTTTCGAATTTTCTTTTTTTGGATTTTATATGTTTTTTTTGTTTTTTGTTTTTTTTTCTTTTCTGTCGGTCTTATTAACTTTCCTTCATTTTCCATTCTGTCTGTTTTCTTGAAACTAATTTGCATTGGTGGAACCCGAATAAAGTAAAACAAAATATACTTCGGGCTTTTATATCGATTGGATAATTTGTCTTCGTAATTTCTCTTTTGGATGTGCGCTGTGGTGCAGTTGATATCGGCTCGAAACGAGAAATCGGGGAGCCTAGTTCAAATTCCGGTTGAATTCACTGCATTCGCTTACGCGCAAATACCCTTGAGAAAGGTATTAATCCCTCACTTCCCCCCGGTTATGGGTCAAATAACAGAACAGATTGGGTTGCAACCAGTCTACCGCAAAAAGTAATGGCAACCTACTGCGGGATAATCTTCTGCCCAGCCAGTCATGTCTCTTTCTAGACATGATCGTCCAAGCGTGTATTACGTATGGCACTTAACTGAATGACTGAATATAATATTTGCAAACATAATTAAAACTTCTACTTGGCATAAAGTGGGGGATTGGTTTCATATTGTTATGAAGTAATATACTGATCCCCCACTAATTATACTTAATATAATAATGTTATATAATCTATCTCTTCTCCCTCCAGCGATGAGTTAAATGGCAGGAGAGATTGGGTTCTATAGCCTTGGCTTGGAAGTAGTCTACCGCAGAAAGCAATCGTCACCTACTACGCTTTGGGCGATCATGTCTCAAAAGAGACATGACTAACTGAGCAGATGATTATCCCGCAGTCGATTGCCATTGCTTTCTGGTTGCCAGTCAAAGCTATATGACCCAATCTGTTCTATTATTTAACCCATAACATGAGGGAAGAGACGAATTAATACCTTTCCCAAGATATTAAACCGTCTTTAGAATTTATACGATCCTGCCTTATATTATTACATGTAAGCTTATCAAAAGGAGATGTGGTTGTGCATCAATATAATATTTATTCTTTTTAATTATTTTCTGTTATTTTCCGAGATAGACTAAGTGGATTTGTAAAGAACATTTGGTCTTTTTAAGGGAATTTTATTTCACAATGGCTTTTATTTGTGACTACTAAGGCTTTTGAACATGTTTTAATAGATAATACATTGTGGATATGTGTTTCAGTCTTTCGGCTAAATGTATCCATAAATTAGTTTTTATTTTATCTTGCTTCTAGTTTGAATGAATCTAATTACGATAAAATAAAATTAATTAAATGGTTGTTTTATATCCAAAGCTTGTGTTTCGGTTCTATCATAATTAAAACTTTGTCGACAATCTATTTTTTAAAAAATCATTATTGATGAGTATATGCCTAACAGAAACTTGTTTGAAGGAATATTTCTTTGGTAAAATTCTCAAGATTCGTACTTACGTTGCGTGTCGTCTCTGATGTCTAGTTGTCTAACGGAAATTCTTCAGCGAGGATCCAAACGTAGCCGAGTCACAAACTTAAGGAACAATATACGGTTTTCTTTAGTATTTTTTATCTCGCTTTATTACAGGTGCGAGGGGATATAGTAGGTTTCGAAGTAAGAAGGAAAAGGAGAATGGATCTTAGCGGCTCGGCCAGCTACCTCTCGTTATTACGTGGTATCTTGTCTCACGTTGTTGAAGCCACCACCTACTAAACAACCTGGGAACTGAGCGGTGTTTTTACTCCTCTATTGAGAAGGCACCACTAGTCGTTTTCACCCGGTTCTTTGTCCACAAATATGTAAACATTAGCTGACAAGATTACACACCCAAAAAGGTTGGGTCATCAGTGTTCTGACCAGAACGGTAATGTTTGCCTTTTAAGGCTAGCTTACACTTACTGTAACAGCAAAAAATCCCCATATATATATATATATATATATATAAGTATAGGGTAGGTATGGATGGAAGAATATACCGTATCCAAAGAAACACTATTCTTAAAATGTGCTCAATACAAACTAGAGCTAATGATATTTATTCAGAAACTAGCAGTATAGCCCGGCGTTGCTCGGGTGTAATGAAAGCTTTAAAACTAATCCATGGGCCTGGAGCTCAGACTCTTTGGACGTTGGCACGAAAGACTAAAAAGCAATAGTTGTTTCACACACACACACACACACACACACACACATACACACACACAGACGTACATCCACATACACACACACACACACACACATATATATTTATTTAAAAATTACAACATGAATATATTATAATATCACTACAAAAATAGCTATTTTGTAGTGATATTATAACATATTCATGTTTTAATCAAAACTTATTTATAAATGGAACTTTGTCTATATGTGTGTGTCTGTGTGTGTGTGTGTCCGTTAAACATAGACTCCGAAACGGCTGAACCGATTTTCTTGAAAATGTACACAGTTGTACTATAAGCATCTGCGAGTGTTCTTAGCTAGGTTTTGTGTCGAGGTACACCCGATAAATATCGAAAATCTATAATCGAAAAAAATCGGGTTATAAAAGGAGTGGTCCAATTTTAATCAAATTTGATACACTCATGGACAAAGGCATAAGAAACGATATTTAGACGTTTCAAGGTTGCAGTTCTTACAATAGTGCAGAAAATCGATAATATATATATATATATATATATAAGGCAAGATGTTTGTGTGTGTGTCTGTTTATCTGCCTGCATGTCTGTATCTTTTTCAGTCCTTTTATTTTAGTTTTTGCTTCGGGTTTGGCTCTAAGTAGGTATAATTGTAGTTCTTAGTCTCAGCTATGATACCATTTACTCAGAGGACTTATTTAGCCTTCAAAATTCAGTTTACAACGAAAAAACTTATTTGATATCGATATCAGGAAATCAAAATTTGACTTACATCCATTCATTTTTCTTTCAGTCTACGGTTTCGCTTTAACTAGAAACAAATATTGCTTTTTTTAGTCTTTCGTGCCAACATCCAAAGAGTCTGAGCTCCAGGACCATAAATTAGTTTTAATTATATAAGAATATGGGCGAAAGAAAGATTTAAGGCAAAAGGAGAGAGTAATAGGGTTTGGATAACAGAATGGCATGTTAAATGGGTTTGTAAATGTTGTGGACCCAGAATATGTCCGAAAGAAAACACAATTCGGGTATTAGTGAAACAGTTATATATTAACGAAAAACAAACACAAGAGTGTTACACGTCGAGCTGAGTTCCAAGTGTAGACCGGGAAGACTCAACCCATTCAACCCCTCGTTCAATCGTCAGACCTTGAGAGGCACAGATTATATGGAGGAGTAGATGCTAGGAGAAATATCTTTTTCAAAACTAAGAGTTAAATGAAAAGTCTTAAAGGTAAGCATCTACATAAGCATCAAATAACAGGTCTCGATATTGTCAACCGTCAATGAGACATGTTGTGGATGTATGTGTTCGTGTGTGCAATTTGGATTTCGTTGAATATAAAATAGTGATTAAGGCTATGCGTGTTTCTCCAAAGCAATCATCCACAAATATAAAGTTTTAGATTAATTCTCAGACAAACAATATTGACAGAAAATTTGTAAGACTTGATGAGTTAATCAATAACAGATTTAATAAATCAACAATTCAGTAACAAGGATATTAAGTAATAAGCAAACTGAGGTGATAGTGAATAGTAAAAGTGATGGAGATATTAACTCGACGATCAGGAGTAGAAGATTACAGTGTTTGATATGTGATCAAACATGTCATTAAAAAGTCTTCAGGAAAAATTTCACAAATCAGAAAAGTTTAAGAGAAATAACTGTATCAGATTTAAGTTAAAGATACGTAGTTAAATCAATGTGTAAGTTGCATCAAATTTAAAGTTCAGTATTTGCAGGTTAATAATTGTTGTGTGCAAAGAACAGAATTACATACCTTTAGTTATATGAATATAGAACTATGAGATGGAAATTCACATTAATGTATAGACATCGTTCAGGATTCATTTAATTCGTTTGAAATGAAACTTGTGTTTGTATGAAAAGTCTGAACAGTGAATCTCTGTACGTAAATACCAAAATGTCTTGCAACGTTTGTGTTAGAAAAAATAGAACAAAGTTGTGTTCAAATAATCTTCATAAGTTCAGGAAATTTGAGTCTTTCGCTGAAAGAAAAAAGTATGTGTAGTATGGAAAGGTATGAGTCATAGTGAATGCAACAAATGAAGTTGTATGTGAAGTAAGAGAATGAGTGATTCCAGAATACGTGCCTTGATAGAAAAATTATAGTGAGAAGTAGGTGTTAAAAAAGCGCGCGAAAGTAATGGTGCGGCTTGAAAGGATCAAAGGCTTGAGTGACGTGGATTCTGGTAGCAGAAACAATCACCGAAGAAAAAGGGCAAAATATGCTCCTTATATAGTTGCTAGCAAGGGCCGGTCGGCTCAGATTTGAGCGTCCCTTTCTACGCGCCAAAACTGTGCTTTAGCCAATGAGATTGCTTGTGTAACAATCTCAAGCTCTGGTTGGCTAATGCACAGTATTGGAAGATTCCATAAGACTGGAAAGTAATTAGGGGGTGGATAGGATATTCTATCGCCACAGACACACCTCAAGTCGCTACTTAAGTTTCTCGCTATCGCAATCTTCATGCAGCCAGAAATTTGAATGTGTATCTATTTAAAAATACATTTGATTAATTATAACGCTAGGATAGCAAAAATGGCTTCTGATTGCCACTTTCCATTGCTAATATTTGAAAGTATCTGATATTCATTACAAAAAAAATATTAATTTCCTTCAAAGAATCTAAAAAATCGTGATTAAAAGATGCAGAATCTTCATGTCATCTACCCATTCTGGTTTGTCGATTATATATTATTGCGGACCCAGAACAATATATAAACAGGGGTATATTTTCGAAAAACAAATACAAGAGTATTACACGTCAGACTGACTCTCAAGTATAGACCGGGAAGACTTGACCAACTCAAATCCTCATTCAGTTGTCCAACTTGAGACATAGTCTACCGATATTTATAATCATCAGAGGACTATATCAAGATCTTGGTTGGTTGTTTTGTTTTTATGGCATATCAACCTCGGCGGGTCATTTATTGCCAACTAAATTTTATTTATTTATTGCTGGTAATACCTTTTACTTTCAAGAATTTATTGTTGTGTTTATATAAGTTTTTGTGTCTAGTAATACTTTTTTTCTTTTCGAGTATCAACATTCATTGAGATTTTCTTTAAGGGCAGGGTCCCCAAGTTCTACCCTTGTTATTTAACCCATAACGGGAGGGAAGGGACGGATTAATACCTTTCCCAAGGGTACCAGTGCTTAAGTGAAGGCAGGGTATTCAACTGGAATTCGAACTCGGCTCACCTATTTCTCTTTCCAAGCCAATATCCACTGCACCACAACGCACATACGTCACTAAACGCTTACAGCACCTGGTATTCCCAAGCGGTCACCCATCTAAGTACTGATCAGGCTCAACGTTGCTTAGCTTCGGTGATCGAGAGAGAATTGGTGTATTCAATGTGATATGGCCGTAAGCACGCACATCCGTCACTAAACGCTTACAGCACCTGATATTCCCAAGTGGTGACCCATCTAAGTACTGACCAGGCTCAACGTTGCTTAACTTCGGTGATCGAGTACGGTCGTAAGCACGCACATCCGTCACTAAACGCTTACAGCACCTGATATTCCCAAGCGGTCACCCATCTAAGTACTGACCAGGCTCAAAGTTGCTTAACTTCGGTGATCGAGGGAAACAGATATATTTACGAAAAACAAGTAAGAGTATTACACATCAGGCTGTCTATCAAGTGTAGACCGGGGAGACTCGACCAACTCAACTCCTCAGTAAATATTCCCACTTGAGGCAGAGTCACCCGGTATCTTATAAACCTGAGAAGTGTTCATTATGGTTCAAAAGGGTAGGTCCCATAACAGTAAGTTATACATTTAGTTATCTAACTAATTCATAATTTGTTTTATCGTTTACTTTTTGCCGCTTTGTGCCTGCCCACACAGGCATGTAGAACGATTCTCATGAAGGTGTGAAAGCAAATATTGAAGAATTCATTCTTTTTATCTTTTATATCCGTCTAGTGAACGCTTAAAACTGAAATAAAGATAGCAAAAATATCCTTCAATAACGAACCTGGTGTTCTCGCCGCACTAAACAGCACTTCATGCCCGACCATGTCTGCTTGTACGTAACTGATCAATTTTCTATTACACCATAGCAAAAAAGATCTCAGGCAGTTGCTCTTTCTAGATACATACTTGTTACATTTTGTCCTTGTTACATGTGACAATGTAACAAGTAACAATGTTACTTGTTACATTTGTTACATGTTCATAAAGTTTCTCTTTCTAGATACATACTTGTTACATTTTGTCCTTGTTACATGTAACAATGTAACAAGTAACAATGTTACTTGTTACATTTGTTACATGTTCATCAAGTTTCTCTTTCTAGATACATACTTGTTACATTTTGTCCTTGTTACATGTTCATCAAGTTTCTCTTTCTAGATACATACTTGTTACATTTTGTCCTTGTTACATGTGACAATGTAACAAGTAACAATGTTACTTGTTACATTTGTTACATGTTCATCAAGTTTCTCTTTCTAGATACATACTTGTTACATTTTGTCCTTGTTACATGTAACAATGTAACAAGTAACAATGTTACTTGTTACATTTGTTACATGTTCATAAAGTTTCTCTTTCTAGATACATACTTGTTACATTTTGTACTTGTTACATGTAACAATGTAACAAGTAACAATGTTTTCTTTCTAGATACATACTTGTTACATTTTCTGGTTAGTTACACGCTTTCGCCAGCCGTTTCTTCTGCAACAAATAGAGTTTAATGCCATGTTTAAGTTCGCATATATATATATATATATATATATATATATATATATATATATATATATAATTTTTACACTATTTATATTCGGTTCTCGTTTTTGCTGTATTTTTTATCATAACGTTTCGGACGATGTGTATATAAATTTGAATAACCTACAGAGAATTCTGAGTAAAACACTTTCTTTAATCTACGGGACTAGACTGTTCTCGTACTATTTCTCATGTCTCGTGATATCGTCTAGTTCAATAGTTGCCTCAGTTTGATGTAGCATTGAAAAATTGCCTCATTTTAATGTGGGATTCAATAATTGCTTCAATTTGAGGTGGCTTGAATAATTGCTTCACTTTGAGGTGGCTTGAATAATTGCTTCACTTTGAGGTGGCATTGAATAAACAGCACAATTTGATGTAACATTGTATAATTGCCTTAATTTGATGTGGCATTGAATAATATCCTCCATTTGATAAAGGATTCAGTAATTGCCTTAAATTGATATGGCATTAAATAATTGCTTCAATGTGATGTGAGATTCAATAATTGCCTTAATTTGATGTGATATTAAATAATTGATACAATTTGAGGTTGTAGCCGTCAGGAAAGAAAGAATATGAAAGAGAGTTCCACAGTGCGAGAAAAAAGCTGATGGAGTAGAATTGTCAGCTGAATTTGGTTGATCTCACTGTGAATGGGTGGGACCCAGTTGCCAGTCTGGTTGCACGAGTAAATACCTGTTGCAGGAGCACCAGTGATTTAAGCTTGTTGGAGCAGAAGGCATGAAAATGTTTATAGAACAGACAGAGGGAAGCCACATCCCGTCGGTGAGAAAGCGGCTGGAGTTGAGCCGCCAAGTCGGTACCTATCACATTACTGACAACAGTTCAACACAAAAAGATAATCGACCTTATTAGTCAGTGGTCCTATGACGGGCGGCAGCAGATAGAGATAGAAATGAAAACGGCGGAGTATGAAAGTATAGGGAGGGAGACATTCACTGAAATGCAAAGCTTCATATTTTACGGTGTGTCCGCCGGGAAACGTCCTTTCTTTTGGTTTTTGAAATGTGTTCATTCAAAACAGCACGAGAAGCTCAAGAGAGTAAAGGAGAGAAACTGTGAAAGAATAAAATAAAAGAATATATTGCTGTACATTTTGTTATGTTACTGGACTTTTTACACACCTTGTGATAATTCACAAGATGCTGTTTTTTTTTTTCCAATATTGATCAATACTTCGTAACTTTGGCAACACTGACGGGTCTCTCGCCAAGAAAGCCAAGAAAGTTTCGCTTACCAAAAGTCTTAAACTAAATTTGAAATTGCAGTTACTTTTTATTTAGTCGCTTGTCTTTCTTGCCTTATTTACGTTGTGGTACAGTAGATATCAGCTCGAAACTAGAAATTGGCAGAGCCGAGTTCGAATTCCATTTCAATTCTTTTCATTCACACACGCAAATACTCTTGAGAAAGGTATGAATGCATCGCATCTCCCTCCAGCTATATATTAAATAGCAGCACAAATTGGGTTTTATAGACTTGGTTAGCAACCAGTCTACCGAAAAAAATAATGGTAACCTCCTTCTTTTTTTTTTAATCATATCACCCCGAGCAAGGCGGTAACGCCACTGATGTGCAGAGGGCTACATAAGAGTAAAAAGATTAGAGGAGAGTGAAGAGAAGGACGAACCAGTTAGAAATGAGCAAGAGAAGGATGGGAATACAGGTGTGATGACAGTTGCAGAGGTGGAGAGAAAAGAAAGGATATACAGGGTGGTGAGGAGAGAACTAGGGTCAATGCAGGGGGGTTACATGAGAGTAAAAGCACTAAATAGAAGAGAGTGAAGAGAAGGACAAACCATTTAGAAAGGAGCAAGAGAAGGGAGGGAATACAGGTGTGATGACAGTTGCAGAGGTGGAGAGAAAGGAAAGGATATACAGGGTGGTGAGGAGAGAACTAGGGTCAATGCAGGGGGGCTACATAAGAGTAAAAGCACTAAATAGCAGATAGTGAAGAGAAGGACAAACCATTTAGAAAGGAGCAAGAGAAGGGAGGGAATACAGGTATGATGACAGTTGCAGAGGTGGAGAGAAAGGAAAGGATATCCGGGGTGGTGAGGAAAGAACTAGGGTCAATGCAGGGGGGCTACATAAGAGTAAAAGCACTAAATAGAAGAGAGTGAAGAGAAGGACAAACCATTTAGAAAGGAGCAAGAGAAGGGAGGGAATACAGGTATGATGACAGTTGCAGAGGTGGGGAGAAAGGAAAGGATATACAGGGCGGTGTGGACTGCGGAAAAATCTTCTGTGCGGTCACTCATGTCTCTTTTGAGACTTATTTGCTTGCCTTATTGCGATAATTCGGAACATGCATGTTGTGTTTTTATCTATATGATGAAATTTTGGGGGCTTGAAAAAATATTGAGTCATCAGTAATTGCATCAGATTTTGATCACGCCCCGACAATACTGTCTCGACTGTCGGTTAGCTGTCCTATAGCCATTGTCTGCGATAGCCTTTACTCCAAGGAAGCGTACGAAAATTGTAACGCTGCCCGAGTAAAGTGGTAAGCTTTACAGAGTGATCGCGGATATTGTTGGTGCCAACTTTTCAATTGTCAGTTGTGTCATCAAGGCGAAGAAAGAAATAGGATGCATCTTTCCAAAACATAAAGGTAAATGCGGTCAGAAAAAAAAGCAACACCAAGAAATGACATGATCAGGAAGAGTGTGAAAGACATGATTTATTTTGTTTCAATTAATTTGCACAAGGGTGTAGGTAGAATTTTTTTTTTCCAATTTACACTTTAGTTCTTCTTTTTTCACGTTTTTTTATTATTCCTGTCATCACTGTGTTCAATAATATTAGGTTGTCCCAAACGTTCATAAAGACTTGCGAAATTGGTCAATCTGGTCCAGCACAATCGAGACAAGCGATGGGTTCAGAAAGAGCAAGAGACACCGTCGGTTCCATAACAAGATACATTCGGCAAGATAGTCATGTTGTGCGTTTGGTGGAACTTTGAAGGAATTGTGCATTTTGAGTTGGTTCCGAATGGTCGTGCCATCAGTGCCGAACTTTACTCTCAGCAACTTGAGCGGGTCGACGAAAAGTTGAAGCGAAAGTAACCGGCTCTGATCAACCGAAAGTGCGCTCTGATGCAGCAGGACAATGCCAAGCCACACACCGCCAGGAAGACCACAGACACGTTTGAAGAGCTGAACGGCGTTGAGGTTCTGCCACATCCAGTCTACAGTCCTGCCTGTGCGCCACCAGATTACGGCCTTTTCCGCTCAATGCAACACTTTCTGAAAGGCCGCCGATTCGACTCGTTTGATGAAGTCGAGGAAGCGTGTCAACAATTCTTTGTTTCGAAGCCGGCTGAATGGTAGTTTGACCAGATCCGAAAGCTTGCAGATCGATGGCAGAAAGTTTTGGAAAATGATGGTCTTTCTTTTGAGCGATAATTTTTGTTGTCTTTGCGAGTAAAATTTCAGTATTTTTGCAAGTGTTTTCTGGTAACCTTAGATTACTTGGCGAGTAAAATTTCAATTTTTTGCAAGTGTTTACGAACTTTTGGGACAACCTAATATGTATATAATTTCTGTTTTAAAATGCAAAATGTATATTTTATTCTTCTTGCACTATTCCACACAATTCCACATATTCCACCCTGCCGACATCCAACCTTCTGATAATAATCCTGATGATGAATATTATTCTGCATAAAACTTGTAAGTTGTAGGGAGTTCGGTTAAGTAAGACACAAGGCCGAACCAAGAAAAATTAACCATCTCCCAACGGCTACAGTCGCAATGGTTTATCTGGTAGACCATCACTCTCCCGTGGATTATTCATACTTTTGCTGTAGGCGTCAGTGTGAAATGAACTAAATAGAACCGACCAAAATTAGAGCTCTGTACGTCGATTACATCTATTCAACTTGTACAGCGAGACTATTCTGAGAACTCTAGACGTTATGACAGGATTTATCATCGGAGGCCACAATTTGAACAACATAAGCTATGCAGAAGATACAGTGCTGATAGCAGACACGGAAAGGAAACTATAAGACCTCTCACAGAAGGTAGCTGAAAAGAGTGACACGACAGGAATACAAATAAACTACAAGAAGACCGAATTCATGGTCATCAGAAAAAAGAGCAGCCCAAAATGCCAAAGACAGGTTGGGGATTCTAAAATCGAGCAGGTACAGAAGTTGAAATATCTGGGAAGTGTTCTAACAGAAGACGGAAAGAGTGAAACAGAGATCCGAAGTTCCATATAACAATCAATATATAAACGAACCCCTCACTTTGTGGTCAGTGCAGTTTCTATACATTTATATTCCTGTGATCCAAAGGCACAAGGATTCATTCCAGGAGCTGAGAAGAGTATTAAGAAACAGAACAATTTCTCTAGAAACAAAGAAAAGAGTACTAGATTGCTATGTGGTGTCAATTCTTCAATATGACAGTGAATGCTGGTCAATATCATCAAAGATGAAAGAAAGACTTGAATCAATTGAAATGTGGTTCTACAGAAGGATGCTGCAGATATCATTGATCGAGCATGTGAGCAATGAGGAGGTTCTGGAAAGGATGGAAACGAAAAGGAAATTAATACTGAGTATCAGGAAAAGACAGCTAAAGGTCCTGAGACATGCAATGAGGAAGGAGGGCGTGGAGAAACTGATACTGACAGGCCAAATAGAGGGAAAGAGACACGGGAAAGCAGTGGATAACATATTTGAAGGGCCTGAGCAGGAGGATGACAGAACGGAGGTTGTGTGGTGTAACAGAAGAAAGCGTGCTAAGAGCCACCAGGGATAGGGAGATGTGGAAGGCCATGATCGCCTACGTCCTGAAGAGACAGGTCATATAAAAGAAGAATATATATGCCAACTGTATATAAGAAGTTATAATGTGGATATAAAAATGGGGATTAATTCTATTTTATAATCAATATATAAACTGATCCCTCATTTTGTGGCCATACTAGTTTCTATACATTTATATTCAAGATTTATGGACTTGAGCTAGTGGATGGCAGAACGGAGTTTGGGTGGTGTAACAGGAGAAAGAGTGCTAAGGGCCACCAGGGATAGAGAGACGTCGAAGGCCATGATCGCCTACGTCCTGAAGGGACAAGGCACATAGAAGAAGAAGAAGAAGAAGAAGAAGAAGAAGAAAGTTATCACTCTTGAAAGATTTATTGATTTAGACTATATGTTTCTATTCTGTTGTTCAGAGCCGTGTGGATGAATATCTTTGGAAAATTCCCCACACGCATCTATACAACGGAACGCTTTCAGCCATGTAAAAGTATGAAAATAAATATAGGTTAGCGTTTTAAGCCAGTACTATGCTCATCTCAATAATGAAAGGGAAAAAATGGAGACTCTGAGGATTAACGTTTGTCGTTAGACGAGAGATAAGAAAAAAGAATAAAAAGTGGAACAAACATTTCTGTCGCTTTTCTCTCGTTTTCTATTGAACAGGTCCGTCTCCCTTGATGGATCACTTCTAGTCGGTTCATTCCAACGTGAATTAGACTTTGGATGTGACAGGATATCGTCTGCTTGCAAGAACCTATGCAATGAGAGACTAGCAAGCTTAGTCTTAATGCAAGAATGTACACCTTTCTTTCTTTCTATATCATCCCTGTATATTGTTTCTTCGTAAAATTTTCATTTTTAACAAGATCTCCGATTTCTAAAAAAATTTCAACAAATCAGTCTCTGAAGAATCCTTATTAAAAGTGAGACATGTGAGATTAAAACATGTTTCTTATTTTAATATATATCTAATAACCCTACAACCGCACAACTAAATCCTCTACAGAAAACCAATGTATTGTATCAATTTACATGCCCGTTCAGAGATTGTATTAATAATTTCGATGTTTACATAGCACTGCTAATTCATCTCTATGGTTCAATAGTTCTTATCCATAATCAAGAACAATGGATAAAAATAACTCTATCTCAATAATATATATATATATATATATATATATATATATATATATATATATATATATTAGTCATCCACATACAAGCCCGTTTCGCTGTATCACAGCTCATCAGTGTGGCTAGACATATCCACTTGCTTATATATATATATATATATATACTGATTGTTTCTTTAATACTTAGTTTTTGGTCATAATAGAGTTAGACCAGTAAACATTTGTACTAAAAAATGTTCGATACAATTATATTGTAAAAATTTTTAATATTTTACATTTTTAAACGAGTTATTTCGCTACCCAGGTTTCTACCATGAGTGGTGTCTTCAGGCGATTTTTGATAACTGATTTCACCGTTTACCGTTTTTTTTCTTTTTAAGAACGCTCTTGTAATGTTTTTTTTTATTTGAACGTTCACATGGCAGGGAATTTATGAACGCGCAATTTCTAAATTAAAACCGATTATGGCGTTTTCATCCATGGTTGTATGAAGCTAAGAGGTATTTCTTAGTGTGGATTCATTTAGTCATAATTTCCGTTTTTTCATTTAACAGTTCGTCTTTATTTGAGAATATCATAATTTCTAATTTTTCTTCTTGGCGCAGTCTACATATTTGTCCACCGTTGTAAGGCTTGGCTGTTTTTACAATGATCCATGTTATGTCTGGGTCTTTTACATATTTTGATTTCAATTTCAAGACGTCGTTAACCAGTTGTGTATTGATTTTTAATTTTTCTATTTTAAATGTAGATCTGTGATTGAATCACCTGGTCTTAAATGTGTCTTTGGTTGAGCCCAAATATATTTTGTTTTGGCTATCTGGGTCATGTACCTCTGTCTTGTAAATTATTTCTTTTGTGTTACAGAGACCTTGAAGTGGACATTTATTTTTGTCCCTGCTGTTGTATTCTTTCTTAGTGGTTTTGTTTTGTACGATGCTATTTATATTTCTGGTGTTTTGTTTTTTCATGAAACTATCTAAATTATTAGTGCAACTATAACTTAGTTTGATTGTGTTTCTGTTGAAAATTTTGTTTAGTACTGATTCTTTTGGAAAGTGCTTATCTATTAGTTTAAAAAATATTTGTCCTATTTTGGTCTTTACTTCTAAATTAAAAGGTGGGTTGAACCAGATAATGTTTCGTTTTCTATTGATGTTTTTGATTTGCCTGTTTGGTTGAGAATTATATTGTAAAATGTTTTTATGGCCAGAATTTCTTAGTGGATCCTGATATATATTTTTCTTTTCATTAAATATTGATTTTTTTAACGAATTATTAGATAGTCTGTGTTCTATTCCTTTGTAAATGTGTTTAATTATATTATTTGTATGATTGGATTTTGTATTTATATATGATAACTTAGCGTTTGTTTTTATGTATGGCGAGACATTTCCAGTTTGTGAATTAAGTTCTACATCTAAATATTGTACCACTTTATTATTTGTGTCCACTGTAATATCAAAATCTAGTTTTTTGAAGAATTTAAAAAGCTGTTTCCTTATTTCATCATTCATTCTTTTGCTGTCTGGTGCTATCATTAATCGGTCATCTCTATATGATCCGTGGTTGTCAATATGGATTATTTTGTTAATTTTGTTTAAAATGTATATTCCCATCAATTCTGAGATTTCTGCTCCATCCGTTAAAATTATATATATATATATATATATATATTAAAAAAGGATTAATTCAAAGATGTTGAATGGCCATTTCGATATGAAGATCCCCACGAGGGATAACACATCACCTCAGCAACAGAAAAATCCTTTCAGAAACTGGAGAAAAATTAGTCTACTTTTCTTTTTAAATAGATTTGCAAAGAACTTAAAAAAAGAAAATAAAAAGGAAAAGTAAAGGAAAAGAAAAAGAAAAAGAAAAAGATAAAATAAAATTAAAATCAAATAAACAAGAAAAGAAAAAATTGACATCGTCTGGGTTCGCAAAAAAAAAGAAAAGAGAATTGTAACTAAAAATTAACAGACAGCCGTGTTAAATCGACGTAAGGTTAAGCAACACGGAAAAAAGATGGGAGATAAGAGAGATAGAGGAAGGAAGATAAATGCCAGACCACTCAAAATAAGGAAAAAAAACCTTGAGTCATCTTCACCTGGATCTCATATATATATATATATATATATATATATATATATAGTACTGCGCAAAAGTTTTGGGACAACACCTATTTTATCATTTATGAAGTATCAAAATAAAGTTTAAAATCACCCCTGTCCTAACACTTTTGCACACTACCGGTAGTGTGCAAAAGTATTAGGACAGAGGTTATTTTCCTAAAAACCTCACTGAAATTCAAATAGAGGGTGAAAGTCTAAGTAAATTGCTAATAAATTTTTTTAATTTATTTAAAACTAGGTATAAAAGAAATGTATTAAAAAGAAGTTATATTTATTTTTCCTATTTTCTATTAAACAAGTTAATTTGAAACAACTCTATTGAACATTTATTAAATATTTTGGATAAAAAAAATTGATAAATCTAATGTTACTTTGCAAGACACACTTTGGGAACAAATACAAGCTGCTTGGCAGAAGATACCATTAGATACATTGAAGAAGCTTGTAATTTCAATGCCTGACAGAATGAAGGCTGTGATCAAAGCAAAAGGCTATTATACTAAATATTAAATCTATTTTTATAACAAGAATTTTTTCTTGTTAAAGAATTTGTTGAGTAAATTAAATAAAATTACTTTAATTAAATTGTTTATTTTCTGTCAATATGCCTCATAAAAGATTAAATACTCCTTGTCCTAATACTTTTGTACAGTTCTATATATATATATATATATATATATATATGTGTGTGTGTGTGTGTGTGTGTGTACTTGGTGCGATTGGTAAATTGTCGCGATTATTTTATTATTTCAAAGCAAAAGGCTATTATACTAAATATTAAATTTATTTTGTAACAAGTATTTTTTTCTTGTTAAAGCATTTGTTGAGTAAATCAAATAAAATTACTTTAATGAAATTGTTTATTTTTTGTCAATATGCCTGATAAAAGATAAAATAGTTCTTGTCCTAATACTTTTACACAGTACTGTATATGTACGCGTGTGTGTGTAAATATATATACGTGTGTGTGTGTGTGTGTGTGTGACGTATGCCGGGGAGTACATTTACTCTATTTGAATTTTTAGATTGTGTAAACTGATAGAAGCAATATTCGCTTTTTAATGTAAAAACACAAATGAGGCGTCTATTTCTAATACGATTATCCCCTACAGGAATGCATGAAGTTATATGTACATATACACTACAGGAAGAACTAATTAAAAAACGCTTTAAAATTAGATATTTTCGTATTTTATAAAGTAAAAGATAAAATTTCAAAACTGCGGGTTATTTGCTTTTATTTATTTCTGTTGAAAATAACGACAAATATTGTCCAACATTTTCGTAATAAAAACATATCCAAATGTGAGACAATTTTTGTTTTTATTTTCACCAGAATTACTTTGAATATACGCTTATTTTTTTTATTTTTTACTTTTTATTTAGTCAGGCTGCAGGGTCCGGTCAGTGATGTTTTGAATTGGGAAGTTTCGGGTCTTTCAAACATTATACTCCCCCTCACCAAGTCGACCCCCAGCAGAGCTGATCAGTCTCTGATGCCACCCCATTTTGAAATAAAAAGCCTGCAGGTACTGACTTACATAGGCAATCCATACCCCCTCTGAATATTTATTTGCGTACAAAAATACACAAATTGTGACACAAGTCCGAAAAGTGGGGTAGATAGAGGGTGGTCTTCAGTGTCGATCCTATACCTAGTTAAACACTATCACAACGCAATCACTCATTACAATTTGCACATTCACCACAAGAACCCATCCATCACCTCTCAATCCTTCGCATACCACAATACCACATATTTACAAGGGGTGCCTAAAAAAGGGGAAATAAACCCATGACAATAAAAATGCATACAATAAAAAAACCATACCCCCCCTGTCACACATTTGATTGGAAGCTGACCAACAGCCAATCGCCATGGTGTGAGCTCTTTTTAAGTTGATTACGGGGGAATTTTACTCTTTTATTTTATGTGGTTACTCGTCAGATACTCGAAAGGTAATTATGTTTTTTCCCTTTTACTTTTTTCAAGTTGACCTCCCAACTGATACTGTTAGTAAAAAAAGACTTAAAATAATTCGAAATTTCCATTGTTTTTATGATTAAAATAAAAATTGCGACTCATGTAGTGTGTTAAAATGAAAATAAGTCTGTAAATGAATATCGTTTAAAACATTTTAAACGAGTAAATTTTTAAAACCTTCGATTAAATCTATCTATTAACGTGTTACAATTAACGTTTAAAATTAACAAATAAATTGAATTGCGGTTTTAATCGTTAAAAAAGGGGAATAAATGAACAATAATACAAACAAAATTGAAGTCTTACTTCTTTTAAGTAAGAAAAAACGAAAATGGCGAGGAACACTATCGGAAAATTTTTTTTAAATAAATCGTTGCCACCTTTGTATTTGATGCTGTTGTGCCTTTATACTAGAAATACTAATATTCAATCTGCCTTTACCAACATTTAAGCAACTAGTGAGATAATTAATGAATAAATAAAAGTAAAATAATGCTAATGACTAAAGATAAAATAGATTAGTTAGATAAATGAGTTAAAATTGGGACATGTAATAAAACAAAAAACACTACAATTATTTTCGGACTATACATATTTACAAACCAAATTCGGAATTTATAATTATTAAAAATCAGTGACATATCTTTAAAAAATAATATAAAAATAAAGATTTATAAAGCTACACTACGTAGAATAATTTACAAAGTTAAAAAAAAAAACACGTTGTTTACGACTGTCTCGAACTTCTACTTTCTTTTCCTGTCCATGCACTGGCTCGTTTTAGCCATAACCATTTAACTGTTTGGTTTTAGCCATAACCATTTAGCTGTTTGGTTTTAGCCATAACCATTTAGCTGTTTGGTTTCTACAGTCTCAGTAATAGTTTGGAAATCCTTTCGTCTTGTCGTACCCACTATCCCAATATCTGTTAGGGTGCTGACTAGTAATTTTGTTACAAAACCCCTTGTGCTTACTTCAATTGGCCTGCTGCTTGCCTTCCATCCATTGTTCCTACAATTTTCTAGTAATTCGCTGTATTTTAGTTTTTTAGTTCATTCTTTTCTTCTGCCTTGTCCTCATAACAGACTGTTAATTCCCTCATTCATGAACAGCTTATGAACTGTTCTATGATTTGTGTCTGAAGAGAGGCAGCTTAGCTGTGAAATAGTTATTACCCATGGATTTGTAGAATATCAAAAAATTTAAAATATATATATATATTTATCTATTTTTGGTTCTAATTAAATTAGACGAGTACGCAGTTGTATTAAAAAGTGTTCAATAGATTTATATTGAGAACTTTTGAATATTTTCTCATTTGGAAATGAGTTATTCCGTAATTTAGTTTTCATTCTTTCAGTATCTTCAGGCGATCAGATATATTGAAACCTAGATTGCGGAAAAAACTCATTTATATATATATATATATATATATATATTTTAATCATTTCACCCCGAGCAAGGCGGAAACGCCACTGATGTGCAAGGGGCTACATAAATGTAAAAAGATTAGAAAAGAGTGAGGAGTACAAACTAGTTAGAAAGGAACAATAGAAAGCTGAGAAAGCAGGTGCGATGACAGATACATAGGTGGAGAGAAAGGGAAGGTTATACAGGGGTGGGGAGAGAGCTAGAGGCCAGTGGTTAGTAGATGAGTATTGATTTTGCATTTAAATTTCTGGAAGTTGTAGCCGTCAGGAAAGCAAGAATACGAGAGCGAGTTCACGAGTTCCACAGGCGGGAAGTGCGAGAGAGGAAGCTGCAGGAGTAGAATTGTCGTCTGCATTTGACTATATATATATATATATATATATATATATATATAATTAATGTGGAAAAGTTTGTCACTTAACTGAGCAGAGTGACAAACATTAATCATGTTAAGTCTCTGTATCAGCATTGAGAATTTTACGAGACAAAGCCTGCTTGCCAAAATATCTTTTTATCAGTAAACTACTGAAAAAGCATCAATCTAAGCATCATCACAACACAACATTATATATATATATATATATATATATAATTAAAAATGAATCGATTATCATTTTTTTTATATATTTGCTGAGTGGATAGAGCATATTGAATTTTTATCTTGTCCTAAAATTACCAAAAACTTCTATATCTGAAATCAGTTAGTAATTTGTGCATTGGAAACTGCCTTTAATTAACACAGGTGTAATTAGTGAAATTTTTAATTTCAACACGATGAAGTAATGAGATTTTTAATTTTAATATTTTATTATTTGAATTTCTATATTTTTTCATTGCTTTTTTTTTTTTATTCAATGTTTTGTCTTTTTTTATGTACATACCACTAGCGGCTTCCATCGCCATGGGCGACGTAGAGACGATTGAGGATTTTAAGTTTCTTTCTCTCTCTCTCTCTCATTACTTTTCGTTATTTTTACTCTTTCTCACTTTCTTTCCTTTGTTGTCTTCAATTTTTCTCTCACATTTCTACGTCTTTCTTTTCTCTCCGCCTCACTCTCTTGTACCTTTCAATCATTCCCTTTTATTTCCACCTCACTCTCTCTTGCTTTTTTTTCTTTTTTGCAATCTCTCTTCGCTTTCTCTCTGTCTAACTCTCTCGTTTCTTCTTAATCTCTTCGCCTCACTCTCTTTCCTTTCAATCTATCTTTTCTTTATACCCGCGTCACCCACTCGTTTTTTTTCAGTCTCTTCTCTTTCTCTCCTCATCACCCTATCTTTCTTTTCCATATATCTTCTCTTCCTCTCCCCCATCTCCCTCGTTCCTTTCAATCTTGTTTTCTCTCCAACTCACTCTCTCGTTCCATTCGGTCTCTTTTTCTCCCCCTCATTCTCTCGTTTCTTTCTAACACGTCTCTTTTTCTCCCCCCTCACTCTCTCGTTCCTTTCAATCTCTTCTCTTTTTATCCCCCTCACTCTCTCGTTCCTTTCAATCTCTTCTCTTTTTCTCCCTCTCACTCTTCCGTTCCTTTCAAACCCTTTTTCTCCCCCTCACTCTCCTGTTCCTTTCAGTCTCTTCTCTTTTTCTCCCCCTCACTCTCCCGTTCTTTTCAGTCTCTTCTCTTTTTCTCCCCCTCACTCTCCCGTTCTTTTCAGTCTCTTCTCTTTTTCTCCCCCTCACTCTCCCCTTCCTTTCAGTCTCTTCTCTTTTTCCCCCCTCACTCTCCCCTTCCTTTCAGTCTCTTCTCTTTTTCTCCCCCTCACTCTCCCCTTCCTTTCAGTCTCTTCTCTTTTTCTCCCCCTCACTCTCCCCTTCCTTTCAGTCTCTCTTTTCTTTCTCTACAACTCACTTCCTATATCCTATTCCGAATTTCTCTCCCTCCATTCTCCCACTTTCCTCTCTATTTTTTGTTCTTTTTCATACTCACTCCTCTCTTTCTCTCTCTCGTTCTCTTTCTTGTTTCTCTATCTTTTTTTGTTGATTCTCCTCGCTCCTCCTCCCATTTTTCTCTCCTACTTTCCTCCCTCTTCTCATGTTCTTTCTCTTACTCGCTTCTCTGCCACTCTTCTCTACTTCATCACTCACTTTTTTATCCTTTTTTTTCTTTAATTTTCTCTCCGACTTTCTTGTGTCTTTTTCACAGTACCCATTGCCACCTCTCTCTCTCTTTTCTCCAAGCATAATTCTCACCCATAGGCAAGACGGGAACAGGCGAAGAACGAATAATTAAAGTAATTAAAGAATGATGTTTAAAATAAAAATAATTCTGTAAATTTCTAATCAATGTTTGTGCTTCTCGAAGCGGACGAGAATTATTGGTATAGAAAAGCAGCAACATAAAAGATGATATAAAGAAAAGCCAGATATAAAAAAAAAATGGCGCTGGCTTCTTTAATTTTATTGACATAATACAGGGCGTCATACACAGCCGGCCGGTAACTCTCACCAGGATGGGATTTGCCGAGAACTCACTGAGGTGTAAGAAAAAACGAGGTTTTGGTTAAACTTCATCATTAATGTTTGGTATTTCTAAGCAAGGCTCACAGAATAACTTAAACGAAACCAGAGGAATACACACGATATTAAACGATTTGTTGGCAATCTTATTTCTTGTTCATTTTTTTTGTTTTGTTTTATATGCCATAATATTTCAAGCCGTGGAGGATTACGGTCCTCCACTACTTACTGGATGTTGTTGCCCTAAATAATCTTAAAATATCCGTCAGTTAGTGTAATAAACTGACAAAAAAATTGCGAATCATACTAAGTTCAATTAAAGATCTGGTGGCTACAGTCCAGCAGGCCACATAGTAACAAAAGAGGGGTCAGAAATCCAACCTTCCCCTCGCAACAGTGAAAACGCATTTACGCTGTCAGTCAGTTAAGTGCCATACATGAAACACGCTTGGGCGATCATGTCTCGAAAGAGACATGACTGACTGGGCAGAAGATTATCCCGCAGTAAGTTGCCATTGCTTTCTGCGGTAGACTGGTTGCCAGCCAAGGCTATAGAACCCAATCTGTTCTGTTATTTAACCCCTAACTGGAAGGAAGAGACGGATTAATATCATTCCCAAGGGTATTTGCGCGTAAGTGAATACAATGAATTCAACTGGATATCGTACCTTCTCTTTCAAAGCTCAGAAGATGCTTTCCCAGTAAGTAAAAGCAATGGTCTTTATTCACCGAGCGATTTTTATAATCGGTCACGCTAGACAGGTAGGAAAGAAAATTAGCATAGTTCTGATACTCATAGCAGCTCTTTTTCTGCTAACAATTTTTGGTCACTTTTATTCGACAGAGTACACACAAAACACGAAATCTTTTTAGAGGTAAGTGATTTTCTCTTTCGATAGAGTTAAGTGCCACACGCGAAACATTGTTGGACGAGCATGTCTCTTTAGAGACATGACTGACTTGGCAAAAGATTTTTCCGCAGTACGTTGCGATGACGTTCTGCGAGAGACTAGTTGCTAACCAAGGCTAGAGCAGAAAATCTGTCCTGTTATTTATTCCATAGATGGAGGGAGAAACGGCTGGAATTCGAACACGGTTCTCTGATTTTTTTTTTCCGAGACGATATTCATTGCACCACAACGCCCATCCGTCTAATATATTAATTTCCAAAAACTGTTTGAAGAAGGGAAAGGATCTAAACTTATTTATAAACGGAACTTTGTGTGTCCGTTACCTATAGACTCCGAAACGGCTGAACCGATTTTCTTGAAAATTTACACATTTGTACTATAAGCGTCTCCGAATGTTCTTAGTTGGGTTTTGCGTCGAGGTACCCCCCGATAAATATCGAAAATCGATCATCGAAAAAAATCGGGTTATAGGAGTGGTGCGATTTTAATCAAATTTGATACACTCATAGACAAAGACATGAACGATATTCAGAAGTGTCAAGGTTGCAGTTCTTACAATCGTGCAGGAAATCGATAATATATATATATATATATCCGAGTGGGTATAGAACGAAGAATTCTTTCAACGTCCAAAATATTAATTTAAAACAGTGCTCGATATATAATATACTATACAGAGCTGTGAATATTTATTGTAAATTATACTTTAGAACATGTACATCATTTCTCTATATACAATCGCGACGAAGGGACGTTCGTTTCGGCATTGGGGACCCAATGCCTCATCTTGTGAAATGGAAGGTACTGAAAATCCTTTCCCTTTATATTTTAGTTTTGTTACGGGTGTTAGTTGGGGTTTATTGATATTGTGATATTTCGTTGACAGTTGGAATTTTTTGTGGGGGTTGTTTAGTTAGAGGTTTTGGAGGGGGGTTAGCTAGATAAGGGAATCAGTCTATGACCGTTGGAATTTATTTGGGGTGTTTCTAAAGTGATTAATGGGAGTCTTTGATTCTGGACAGTTGTAAATTCTAATTATCAGTTGGCTAGACTATATCTTAATAGATTTCTTAGAAGAGCCGATAATAGTTGGCGTGGATATTTTATTTTTTATTTTTACTGAAGCAGTCTTTACAATCAATGTAATGTTTAAACTTAACTTTGGGTTTAGGGAATATGTTTTTTTCGTTTCATTTAAAATTTTTGAATTTTTATTTAGTTCATTGTTTGGAAATCGTTTTCACTATTAAATGTTTAATTTTAAGTCTTTGATTTTTAATTTAATCAGTGTTTGGAAATTTTTTTCACTATTAAATTTCTAAGTTTAAATTTCTATCCTCATGTATAGTCAATATATAATTCATCTTATTATGGTTATAGTAATTAACCTTACTCAAATTATATTTATGGTTATTGACCTTGCTCTAATTATGGTTATGGTTATTGACCTTGCTCTAATTATGATTATGGTTATTGACCTTGCTCTAATTATGATTATGGTTACTGACCTTGCTCTAGTTATGGTTATTGACCTTGCTCTAGTTACGGTTATTGACCTTGCTCTAGTTACGGTTATTGACCTTGCTCTAGTTATGGTTATTGACCTTGCTCTAGTTATGGTTATTGACCTTGCTCTAGTTATGGTCATGGTTATTGACCTTGCTCTAGTTATGGTCATGGTTATTGACCTTGCTCTAGTTATGGTCATGGTTATTGACCTTGCTCTAGTCATGGTTATTGACCTTGCTCTAGTCATGGCTATTGACCTTGCTCTAGTCATGGCTATTGACCTTGCTCTAGTCATGGCTATTGACCTTGCTCTAGTCATGGCTATTGACCTTGCTCTAGTCATGGCTATTGACCTTGCTCTAGTCATGGCTATTGACCTTGCTCTAGTCATGGCTATTGACCTTGCTCTAGTCATGGCTATTGACCTTGCTCTAGTCATGGCTATTGACCTTGCTCTAGTCATGGCTATTGACCTTGCTCTAGTCATGGCTATTGACCTTGCTCTAGTCATGGCTATTGACCTTGCTCTAGTTATGGTTATTAAGCTTAACTTTATAATTAATACTGATCAACATCAATAACGGTTATTAAGCTTATTTTATTAGTTAATACTAATTTCGTTTCTACACCTTATTTTAATTTTAGACTTCTATTCTCATATCTAGTCAATATATGATTCATCTTGTTATGGTTATTAAACTTATTCTAATTAAGGTTATGGTTCATTACCCTTACTCTAATTATGGTTATGGCTATTGATCTTACTCTAGTACTTGTTATCAATCTTACTTTAATTATGGTTATTAACCTTACAAATTTTAGTTATTAACCTTACTTTATAATTAATATTAATTAATACCTACTATTATGGTTACCAACCTTACTCTATTAGTCAATACTAATTCTGGTTATACACCTTATTTATAGTTAATATTAAACCTTATAGAATTTTTATACGCATATGTGTGTGTGTGTGTGTATATATATATATATATATATATATATATCTTTATCTTTACATATATATAGATACATATATGTATGGGTCCTGTTTTTGGCTCTTGTAGTATTTTTGTAGCATGATTGTAATGTTAGCTCTCTTATATGCTTGCAGTTTACTGCGGTTTCATGCCTCTGGTTTAAAAGCTTGTTACTGCTCATATATTTAAGTATCTCAATTTTTTCTTGAAGACAGAGGGAACATGGTTCCGTTATAGATTTAGCTTTTCTTGCTTCCTTAAGGATTTTCCATTTAACTTTAGGTGTTTTATTTTCGTCTTTTAACTTCCACAAATATTTGGAGAGAGATGTC
This sequence comes from Ascarosepion bandense, assembly GCA_037127315.1. Taxonomy (NCBI): domain Eukaryota; kingdom Metazoa; phylum Mollusca; class Cephalopoda; order Sepiida; family Sepiidae; genus Ascarosepion; species Ascarosepion bandense. Next base: position 161,407 of record JBBBDQ010001672.1, read on the forward strand.
ATGTTTTGTTTTTCTTTGTTATTGAAGGATGAGAGGTGATTATACAATCGCTTTTTAAATACGTTCATGGTATTTCCGATATACATATTTTCATCCTTAGGATTCTCGATGGATGAGATCGAACACATATCAGGGATTTCGTTAGACATCTGTTGTTCATGGGGCATTGGTTAGGGTTTCTACGGTTACAGGGGTTGTAATTATGGTCCGGATTAGTATTAGTGTTAGTTATTTTTGTTGTGTGCTTTTAATATTTTATGTATTTTTTTTTATTTTTTTTTTCAACTAACACAGTGGAATGGTACAATGGATGTTATCAAATGGTTTAAAAACCTTGGGGGGAAAAAATAATGCCACCTTCTTACAGTTCGACATCGTGGATTTTTACCCATCGATTTCTAAGGACCTCTTTAACCTCGCCCTCGAGTTTGCCGAATTCTACTCAGACATCACTAAGGAGGAAATCAAAATAATCCTGAACTGTAGAAAATCAGTTCTCATCTACGACAACCAACAGTGGACAAAAAATTCAACGGATAATTTCGATTTATCCATGGGAGCCCTGGATTCCGCAGAATCTTCAGATCTGGTGGGGTTATTCCTGTTGTACAACCTCACTGCGCATAAAGAAATTGATACGAACAATATAGAACTATATAGAGACGACGGGCTAATGATAATGAATCTACTTGAGGTAAGGTCGATAAAACCAGAAAACTAATTCATAAAGTCTTTTAATCCTTCGGTCTTAACGTAGTGATTAACCCCAACATCAAGTGAGTAGACTTCTTAGACATAACATTAAACACAGTATCGAACACTTTCCAACCTTACATGAAGAACAATTCGAACCCAATATATATAAACCCCAACTCTAACCACCCACCATCCATTATCAAACACATCTCATCATCGACAGAACGCCGCATCAACCCACACTCATCCAGTAAAGAAATATTTGATAGACACAAGGTAATCTACGATAAAATCCTAAAAGATACCGGATATATAAAAGTCAAGATGTTTGTGTGTGTGTGTGTCAGTTTAGCTGCCTGTATGTCTGTATTTTTTTCAGTACTTGTATTTTAGTTTTTGTTTCGGGTTTGGCTCTAAGTAGGTATAATTGTAGTTTTTAGTCTCAGCCATGATACCATTTACTCAGAGGACTTATTTAGCCTTCAAAATTCAGTTTACGACGAAAAAAACTTATTTGATATCGATACCAGAAAATCAAAATTTGACTTATATCCATTCATTTTTCTTTCAGTCTACGGTTTCACTTTAATTGGAAACAACTATCCATTTTTAATCTTTCGTGTCAACATCCAAAGAGTCTGAGCTCCAGGACCATGGATTAGTTTTAAAGCTTTCATTACATCCGAGCAACGCCGGGTTATCCTGCTAGTAGCTAATATTTCCGAGTTCAATCGGAGACGTTAGAACTATAAATTTTAATTAGACTTTAAATGGAACAGGAAACCCAGTCTTAAATAGGAAACAACAGGTAAACCTCTACTCTTTTTAAGTGTATGATGGAGGAATGTGAAAGGCACTATTGGGGTGCCTATCTACTCCTACAAATAAAAAGAAATTTATAGCAATCGAGACAGTCTACGGTTTGGCTTTAACTGGAAACAACTATTGCTTTTTAGTCTTTCGTGCCAACGTCCAAAGAGTCTGAGCTCCAGGACCATGGGTTAGTTTTAAAACTTTCATTACACCCGAGCAATGCGGGCTATACTGCTAGTCTTTCATAAAAGTGGAAAAGTCTTTTCATTGTTTCTCAGGAAATTCTCTTGTTTCTTAATACTTTGCTAAGATTTTAGAATTCCTGAAGCTGTATTGAGTATTGAGACATAGGAAAATTTCGCTGGAAACAAAGAAGAGAGTACTAGATTGCTATAGGATATTTGTTCTTCAATATGGCAGTGAATGCTGGATAATAAGATGAAGAAAATACTTGAAGCAACTGACATGTGGTTCTACAGAAACATGCTGAGGATACGATGGGTAGAACATGGAAGCAACAAGGTTTTGGATAGGATGGACACGAAAAGGAAACTTAAAATTCATATCATATTTGAGCAGATGGATGGTGGGTGGGGTTTAGGGGGATAACACTAGAAGGGATATTAAGAGCTACAAAGGATAGGAAGACGTGGAAGGACATGATCGCCTACGTCCTGAAGGGACACGGCACATAGAAGAACAAGAGAAAGGGTGTTAAGAGCTACAAGGGATAGGGAGATGTGGAAGGCCATGATCGCCTTCGTCCTGAAGGGACACGGCACATAGAACAACAACAACAAGAGAAAGGGTGCTAAGAGCTACAAGGGATAGAGAGATGTGGAAGGCCATGATCGCCTACGTCCTGAAGGGACACGGCACATAGAACAACAACAACAAGAGAAAGGGTGCTAAGAGTTACAAGGGATAGAGAGATGTGGAAGGCCATGATCGCCTACGTCCTGAAGAGACACGGCACATAGAACAACAAGAGAAAGGGTGTTAAGAGCTACAAGGGATAGAGAGATATGGAAGGCCATGATCGCCTACGTCCTGAAGGGACATGGCACATAGAAGCAGCAGCACAAGAGAAAGGGTATAAAGAGCTACAAGGGATAGGGAGATGTGGAGGGCCATGATTGTCTACGTCCTGAAGGGACATGGCACATTGAAGAAGAATCACGGTGTCTGGTCTTGTAGCTTTTATATATTAATGCATATATCCCAAAAAATAGGGACTTCATGACAGTCTATTATTATTATTATTATTATTATTTATTATTTCTACTGTTCATCGTTCTCCTTTCTAAATATAATCATTAACTGGACTGTTATGTCTTTTCGTCTTGTCTTACTTCACATTCCGTTTTTTTCAAAATGTCGCCTCTTCCAATTTTTCATTCTTTTACTTATATTTGCTCTGTTATTATTATTATTATTATTATTATTATTAATGGTGCTTTGCGCTGGCTGCTGTGACCATTTTTTTCTGTTTCTGGTTTCGTATCTCTTGCTAATTACAGGCCAGAATCAATCTCGCTTACTGCCAACGCTATTATTGCAATCAAAAATAGATGTTTACTCATATTCATTCCGAAATAATTGAACAGGGTAAAAAGAGAAGATGTTTAGATTGGGAAATTCAGCAGTATCTCGTAACAAGAACCGAGGTCGAACGTAAAAGAGAAAATTCATCCAAAAAAAAAACAATCAAACAAACAAACAAAGGAGAATAAATATGGAAAAATATATTTAATAAGACAGACTGATTATGATTACATGAAGAAAGTAATTATTAAAATATTCTTTCCTCATTTTTCTCCGACATAGCTAAATGCTATCAAACCTGAAATGTGTCGACAGTTCGTTCTTTCTTTGCTGTCCAGTTGATCAGAAACATATCAGAATATGTCTGCGTCTAGCTTGAAAATTCGTACGTATCGTTAGACGAAAGACTGCGATTGTAGGTTTCTGTCTATCATAACAAAATTAAAAGCGTACGCCACATTAACTCCGTTGTTTAAATACTAATAAAATTTACTCAAGCATTTGAGATATACAATATAATATTTTAAAGCCTAGAAAACACGATTAAATGCAAATTTAATTTGATTTAAATTGCAAATTTACTTATCTAAATTATAATTTGAATTGTACGTATTCACTAAATAATTCAACTTTACACAATTTTTTTAAAATTTTTATCACAATAACTATTTATTTTTCTTACATAAAAATAATAAAATAAAATATAAAGTCCCCTTCAGTCAGTTAAGTGCCATACGTGATACACGCTTGGGCGATCATGTCTCGAAAGAGACATGACTAACTGGGCAGAAGATTATCCCGCAGTAGGTTGCCATTGCTTTCTGCGGTAGAGTGGTTGCCGACCAAGGTTACAGAACACAATCTGTCATGCCATTTAACTCGTAGCAGGTGGTCGGGTGGAGAAGATAGATTATATTACATTATTATGTTAAGTATAATTAGTGGGGGATCAGTTTATTACTTCATAACAATAGAAAACCGATCCCCCACTTTATGCCCAGTAGAAGCTTTACTTATGTTTCCAACTATTATCTTCAGTCAGTTATTTAATTGCCATACATGATACACGCTTGGGCGATCATGTCTCGAAAGAGACATGACTGACTGGGCAGAAGATTATCCCGCAGTATGTTGCCATTGCTTTCTGCGGTAGACTGGTTGCCTACCAAGGCTATAGAACCCAATCTGTCCTGCTATTTAACCCATAACTGTAAGGAAGAGATGGATTAATACCTTTCCCAAGGGTATTTGCACGTAAGTGAATACAATGGATTCAACTGGAATTCGAACTCGGCTACTCGGTTTCTCGTTCCGAGCCGATATCCACTGTACCACAACGCATGGCACTTGATTGATTGATTGACTGACTGACAGACAGACATCCATCCAGGTATTCGCTGAAAAGTCCCCTTACCTTGACCTGTAAATATAAATACATCTACTCACTACAAAAATTCCTTATTATACAGTAAAAACCTTACAACGCATATTTTACTATATAAATTAAACGATAATTTATTTTATCGCATATCAAAAATCTAAATAATTACAATTTATAATTAAGCTAAACCACTGCATATTTTCTTTAAATTTATCGCCCTTATATTATATCATATTAGATACTATTAAATTAAATTAAACCGCGCACAAAAGCTCTCCTTTAACACCAGACTTTTAACTACAATCTCAATTTTTACAATTAAATAATTTAAAATTCACCGTCACTATATTTTAACTCTATTCCACACCTCCTATGTATTATACAGTTGATATAAAATATATCTAAATTTGTATAACACATGGACATCAACAAAGCATTTATAATTGTAGTAGACGACACAGTGTTGATTGCAGACACTGAAAAGAAACTGCAGGACCTCCTACAAAAGATAACTGAAGAGAATGACATGAAGGGATTACAAACAAACTGCAAGAAAACTGAACGCATGGTCATCAGCAAAAAGAGCAGCCCAAAGTGCCAAATACAGGTGGTGGGGGTGTTAAAATCAAGCAGGTACGAAAATTCAAATATCTGGGAAGTGTTCTAACGACGGAAAGTGCAAAACAGAGATCCAAAGGCGAATTGGCATGGCGAAGGATGCGTTCCAGAAGCTGAGTAAAGTATTAAGACACAGGAAACTCTCACTAGAAACAAAGAAGAGAGTACTGAATTGCTATGTGATGTCAGTTCTTCAATATGGCAGTGAATGTTGGACAATATCATCGCAGATGAGGGAAAAAAAAACGTGAAGCAGCTGAAATGTGGTTCTACAGAAGGATGCTGCAATGAGGATGTTTTGGAAATGATGGAAACGAAAAGGAAATTAATACTGAGCATCAGGAAGAGACAAATGAGATTCCTGGGACATGCAATGAGGAAGGAGGGCTTGGAGAACCTGATACAAACAGGGCCAGATAGAGAGGGAAAAAGAGAGAGGAAAGCAGTGGATAACATATTTAAAGGGCATGAGCAGGTAGATGACAGAACGGGGTGCTGAGAGACGTTACAGTAGAAAGCGTGCTAAGAGCCACCAGGAATAGGGAGACGTGGAAGGCCATGATTGCCTACGTCCTGAAGGGACAAGGTACATAAAAGAAGAACATAGATACAACTTAACAAAAAATACACAAGCCTGTGGGGGTTTTTGCTGCAAGGTTAATTTGGATTAATTTCTCTGTTTGATTTCACATGGCACAAGGCCACTTCTAAATGGAACTTCCTACCCAAAATCCTTACGAACCACCATTATTTTTATAAGCGTTGAAAATCATTTCTTAAACAAGCAAATAGAAAGTGGAAAGAAGTTGACAAAACATCAATTTGCAACGATAGTGTATTTAACAAATATTAACAAGAATACATAAACTACATAGATGTTGAATATGTGAAATTGTTTGAAATTGTCTCCTATGGACGATATGAAAGTTTCTGTTAGTGCTTTTAACCTAAGTTGAAATGTTCGTCGTTGTTGTAAAATCTATCAGTGTGAATAGAAATTTATAAGGAAAATTGTTGCTAAAAAGAATTGTTCAAATCTCAGAGTTCATGAATAACGTTCATTTTGTAGTTGTACAAAATAATAAATTTGTATGAGACAGTGAGTTGGGCTTTAGGCTCGTATAGTTGGATATGTGAGCGTAAGAAATGTAGGTGCCAACAGTAATAATTTTTACATGTGTTATTTAAAGAAATTGAAGAACGCAACCCCGCGATAGCATAGCGCTATCGCGGGCAGCTGTGACTGTCACTGCCTTGCTTGGTGTTCAATCTGAAACTGCTGCCAACTGATGGGTGTAGCTCGTGTCTGCGATATATACATCCCGAGAAAGCGTGATTGTCGCGTGTGTATATGTACAATGAGTGAATGTATCTGTGTGGAAATACACGTGATTCAGAAACCTGTCAGCGAGCTATTTAAATTTCAGCTCAGCGACTTTTTCAAATAACAAAACGTTATAAATATTTCGTGAGTGACGTCATAGTTTACTGTAATTCTTTCAAACAGCCTTAAAATTTTAGGTTCCTATCACATTTCTAAATCTATTCACAGGCCGTAACAAAAAAAATAAAATAGCCCTGATGATGGTTACAACAACCGAAACATTATAATGTTGATGACCCCACAATAAATCCATATTTTGTTGTTTATCAAGTATTTTTTATTTCGCATAAAATAACTGACAAACTGAAGGACTATGGAATTAAAACCTCCCGAATAATATTTGCTACCATAAATATAGAACAAATAAGAATAATAATGGTTCAAATATTCGATTGTATTGCAACTGATACCGTCTCGGAACAAGAAATCGGAGAACTGAGTTCGAATTCCAGTTGAAGTCGTTGTGTTCACTTACACACAAATGACTTTTGAAAAGATATTAAACTGTTGCTTCTCCCTTCAGCCATGGGTTAAATAGCAAAAGAGATTGGTTTCTGTACGCTTGAATTGACAACCAGTGCGCCTCAGAAAGTAATGACAACCTACTGCGAAAAATATTCTGCCCAGTTATGTTTCATTCTAGACATGATCGCTCAAGCATTTATCACGTATGGCATTTAACTGACTGATTATATTACACTGAAGTAGTTTATTGCATTGCATCGTGGACTCGGCTGACTTCGGTCTGGCAACCCAATCTGATACAGCCGCGCAGTTAAGGAACCCATTATCATTTACGTAGCAGTATGTAAAAATAATATCTGCCTTCTCACGATATGAATATCTTGCCATTGTTAAACTGAAGTTAACTCACTACTGCACTCATTAAGCGTTGAAGACAGACTAACCACAAAAGTACACAAATAACAAATATAACTTGGTCTATATAACCAAAGCACCTTCCGTAAACTTTCTTTAAACTTAACTCAAAAATGAAAGATTTGCATACAAATATTTCTATGAACTATTGTCCTCATCATTATTCAGTTGTACATATATATATATATATATATATAAAGAAAGAAAGAAAACAATTAAGCAGACACGTTATTTCTTGGTAAATCGGGAGTATGTGCCTAATTTAGGGGAACCATCACCAGCTTCCCTCTTTATTATACAGACGATTTTACACGAACCTCCTTTGGATTCTGCTATATCTACACGGCATGCTTATATATATATATATATATATATATAACTTATTTATAACTGGAACTTTGAGCGTGTGTCTGTGTGTGTCCGTTACCTACAGACTCCGAAACGGCTGAAAGGATTTTCTTGAAAATTTACACAGTTCTACTATAAGCGTCTGCGAGTGTTCTTAGCTTGGTTTTTGTGACGCGGTATCTCCGATAAATATCGATAATCGAAAAAATCGGGTTATAGAAGGAGAGGTCCGATTTAATCAAATTTGATACACTCATAGACAAAGACATAAGAAAGGATATTCAGACGTTTCAAGGTTGCAGTTGTTACAATAGTGCAGGAAATCGATAATATCTATATATATATATATATATATATATATATATATATGAAGGCAAGATGTTTGTGTATGTGTTTGGCTCTAAGTAGATATAATTCTAGTTCTTAGTTTCAGCCATGATACCATTTACTCAGAGGACTTATTTAGCCTTCAACATTCCGTTTACCACGAAAAAACTCATTTGATATCGATACCAGTAAATCAAAATTTGACTTTTATCAATTCATTTTTCTTTTAGTCTACGGTTTCGTTTTAACTGGAAACAACTATTGCTTTTTAGTCTTTCGTGCCAACGTCCAAAGAGTCTGAGCTCCAGGACCATGGGTTAGTTTTAAAGCTTTCATTACACCCGAGCAACGCCGGGATATACTTCTAGTATATATATCCAGCTGAAGGCAACCAGCAAGTTTAGAATCCCGAGTCTTCCGATATTTGCTTTCCTCAATACAACATAGATCGTAGAACATAACATAATTAAACGTGTTTTTTATTTAAAATTAATTCAATTTACATTTACGGAAATTTCTGCTTAGAGATTTTATCTTGTCATCGGCCAATGTTCAATAACTATGGTGAAAATGATTTACAAACCAATCCGTTTGCTTTTAAAGCGTTTATATGAAGAGGGAAGACAAAAAAATTACATTTTATGAATGTGTTTAATTTAACTAATGAGAATTCAGGTCGACTTTGAAATTTGAAAATATAGGTTTATTGTTAGGGAGTGTTTTTTTTCTTTTTTTTAAAGGAACCAATAAAACTTCCGCAATAAAATAGAAAATAAAAAAAAATAGAATATGTAAGTCTTTAAACGATTCCTGTCCTGTTTATCTCTATGAAAAACTATATATTTTTAAATTTCTGAAAAAGGATCCATTGAATAAACGTCATGGGATTAATATCATGTAAACATTGCAAAATGTTCACCTTAGAATATGGTTAATAATTCTTCATAAAAGCATATCGATTAACTTTATATATATATATATAATCTGTGACTTTGTTTTGTATTATGATATTAAATTAATAGATATTAATATTTGTGCAAGTTAAGAATATATGAAGAATTGATGAAAAAAATGCACTCTGAATTAAATCAAAATATTTTTATGATAGCAAAATTTCCTTTAAGTCATATCAAAAATTTCAATTGACACAAAGGGTGTGCCAAACATTAATTTTTGTTATCGTTTCTTTCTCCGAAACGCTTAGTTGTATTCCAACAAAAATCTGGTCTTTTTTGTAAATTCTACCATATCATATGCCATAACAATTTCACGTTTTCTACAAGGTGCGAACCACTCAGACATTGCAGGGACAATACATCCACTTATTCTGCATCATAACTTCATCCCGTCCCATTACAGGCTCCCGTAACCCCCTGCTCTGTTCTTCCAATTTTACATACATCATTCCTGTTTATTAGCAAAATAGACAAAGCATGAATCCCGTTTTACAAATACAACAAACACCAATACTTACTTGGCATTTTTGTTTTACCTATGCGTCTCGGCAACTTCATACAAGAATAAACACTTGAACTTACCATTTAAACGTAACCACTAAAAATCTCCGAGCAACGCCGGGCTATGCAGATACTTACTATAAGATATTTAATAGATAATTTGGAAACGACAAACATTTTAGTGTTTGGGTAACAAACGAAAGCTGAAATACAAATATTTCCGATTTTTTGGGTATTAATCTGAGGACAGTGCAATGGATTCGGAAAGAGTTGGATGAGTCTAATGGTGATTACGAAGGTGTTTATAGTGATCACTAGTGATAGTGATGTTATGCCTCCATTCATCTTCCCACAGAAATTCAGAAACGATTTTGCCTAACTTCGATAATAGTATGGAAACCGTTGTTTCAAAGGATATCATGATTCAATTTGATTTGCCAAAAAGTAAACTTTCTATAACCTATCCCCTTTTCTGGATAAGACAATATTAAAATAGATGGCAGCTAAACATCAAAGTAAAATTATATTAAATTTTTTATTTTAACTTCATTCTATGTTTTCCTAACACCTATGTAATTTTAGGTTGTCCCAAAAGTTCGTAAACACTTACGAAATGGGTTTATCTGGTTCAGTACAATCGAGACAAGCGATGGGTTCAGAAAGGGCAAGAGACACCGTCGGTTCCAAAATAAGATCGATTCGGCAAGACAGTCACGGTGTGGGTTTGGTGGAACTTTGAAGGAATCGTGCATTTTGAGTTGGTTCCGAATGGTCGTGCCATCAGTGCCGAACTTTAATGTCAGCAACTTGAGCGGGTTTACGAAAAGTTGAAGCAAAAGTACCCGGCTCTGATCAACCGAAAGTGCGTTTTGATGCAGAAGGACAATGCCAAGCCACACACCTCCAGGAAGACCAAAGACAAGTTTGAAGAGCTGAACGGCGTTGAGGTTCTGCCACATCCAGCCTACAGTCCTGACTGTGCTACATCAGATTAAGGCCTTTTCCACTCAATGCAACACTTTCTGAAGTGCCGCCGATTCGACTCGTTTGATGAAGTCGAGGAAGCGTGTCAAGAATTCGGCTGAATGGTACTTTGACCAGATCCGAAAGATCGATGGCAGACAGTCTTAGAAAATGATGGTCTTTATTTTGAGCAATAATTTTTGCTGTTTTTGCGAGTAAAATTTCAATTTTTTGCAAATGTTTTCTGGTAACCTTAGATTACTTGGCGAGTAAAATTTCAATTTTTGCAGGTGTTTACGAACTTTTGGGACAACCTAAAATGATGATTATAATTTGATTTTATAATCTTCACGCATTTCGTTAGATATACATAATTGTTTTTTTTAACATACATTTCTTTTATTTTTCAATATCAAATCACAATCTTTTTTATATTTCGTTCAACGTTTCCGTATGTATAAATCTCATTGCTAATTCAGAGGTATGTATTTTACTCACAAATATTATTTTTAATTTTATTAACAGTTAATTTTTTAAAAGAATCAAATAATTCATTGTGCTCTAAGTAGCAAGGTGAACAGTGTAACGATTTCTTTAAAATTTTTCAGTTGTACCGATGATGTTTTTAAGAAATGAAACGTTGACAACAAAATATAAAAAGTAATATCTGATTTAAAATTTTT
>JBBBDQ010001672.1:182500-200000 GCA_037127315.1 Ascarosepion bandense
CCCCATTAATTATACTTAATATAATAATGTAATATAATACATCTCTTTCCCCTCTAGCTATGAGTCAAATAATAGGACAGATTAGTCGGGTGCCTCTGCTATTCACGTCGGGGTTCTTGACAAAATTCAGCGGACAATCTGTAATGTGATCTATACTGACTTAGCAGCCCGGTTGCAGTCGCTAACTTACCCGCGTGACGTGGCTTCCCTGTGCCTGTTCTACAAATACTTTCACGGCTTCTGCTGCAATGAACTTAGCTCACTGGTGCCTCCTAGGTATGAATTTACACCAGCTACTAGATTAGCAACTAGGTCCCAACCTTTTACAGTAAAACCGATAAAGTTTAATCGCAATTTCTACTCTAACAGCTTCTTTTCTCGCACCTCGCACCAGTGGAATTCTTTTCCATATACTTGCTTCCACGACAGCTACAATCTCCAGGAAATTAAATGTAAGGTCAATAGACATCTCCTATCTCAATAACTCGCATCCTTTCCCTCAAATATTTTTCTTTATCGACTCCACCCCCATTCTCAGTATTCTTATCCGTCTATTACCCTCCTCCTGGTATTTTCTATAACTAACCCCTCTTTCTCATCACTCTTTTCTATGTAACCCCCTGCGCAACAGAGTCAGTAAAACTACCTTGCTTAGGGTGACATGATTAATTTTTTTTTTTTAATCGTATCACCCCGAGCAAGGCGGTAATGCCACTGATGTGTAGGGGGCTACGTAATAGTGAGAAGATTGGAAAAGAGAAAACCGGAAACCGCATCCTAAACAGGAAACAAGGGACAAGCCTCTTCACCTGTTCAATAGACGTGGGTGGTGCGTGAACCGGGCGATAGTTTAGTCTATCTACTTCAATTGAAAGAAAAAAGAAAACAAAGTGAGAAGATTAGAAAAGAGAAAACCGGAAACAAGGGATGAGCCTCTTCACCTGTTCAATAGACGTGGGTGGTGCGTGAACCGGGCGATAGTTTAGTCTATCTACTTCAATTGAAAGAAAAAAGAAAACAAAGTGAGAAGATTAGAAAAGAGAAAACCGGAAACAAGGGATGAGCCTCTTCACCTGTTCAATAGACGTGGGTGGAGTGTGAACCGGGCAGTAGTTTAGTCTATCTACTTTAATTGAGAAAAAAAAAGTAAGATTGGAAAAGAGGAAACCGCATCCTAAACAGGCTATTTTGGAAAAATCTGAAGGGATAAAAGCATTCAGGACCTAATTTATTGTTACCTCAAGGTCAAAACTAATAAAGGACTATTGTAAAGATCTTCATTTTTAGGATAACGTATAGCCACATTTTGTCCTGTTATGTTGGCTGGCTATTGATATTAATGATATATAAAATAGTAATGGACACAAAGAGTTACCATCTGTTGATGTTTATTTCACCAGACTTATGGATTCTAATTATATGGTTGAGACAAAATGTTGTTTTCCATATCATCATACATTGTTTGATGAAATTAATGACGACGGGCAATACCTTGTATATGTCTAAAAACTAAGATCCAGAAATGGGTTAGATTATCGAATACCTTACAATAATTTATCCAGGCAGTACTGATATTTTTTTATTTTTTATTGGATTGAAACAGCTTTCTAAGATCATCGTATTAATAAGTAATTTGTCTTTACATTCGTAAGGACCACGTTTGCACACTTTTTATTAATGGTGTAGTATGTCATTTTTTGCCAAGAAATCTCTCCGTTGAAATAGATGTCAACAGTTCGTAAGTCGTGAAAAGACATGTAATTGTTGTAATTTTTGGAAAATTTGAGCCACCATTCTTGGGTAGAAGGAAGGGATTTTCTTTGGTTATCCATACGGTAATTTTAACAGGATCAGTGATTATTTCTTGAAGTGCTTTGGCTATTTAGTTTGAGTGTTGTATTTAGATAAAGTAAACAGTTAGATTTCCATTTCTGTGCTTTTTAGTGTACATTCAACATTTTTTCTTTTTCTGATTCCTGTCCATGTTTGCTCTGATTTATTTTCATCCGTTTAAATCTTCTAATTCAATTTGCTTGGTTGTGTTCTTCTTTAGAGCAAGCCCATATTTTTTCCCAGAACTGTATAACCCCATCCATTGTTGGGGTTGGTGTCACTTCAAATTTTTGTTTACTTATTTCTCGGCAAAATATCTTCACATCGCTTTAAAAGATATTGTCCTGTCTATAGAATCTTTTTTTCCCTATCGTTTTATTCCTTGAGCCTTCATTTGCATTGCTTGTTTAAATATTTTTTAGCTGATAAGACTTCATTTAATTCTTAATTTTTCTTTCGACTATTCTGCTTTTTCTAGTCCTTACATTTGTTCCTCTTTTAAGTTGATCGAGTACAGATAATTCACTTCAAAGTTTTTCAATTTCTTTCATTTTCCAAGTTGGATCTTTGTCTGTGTGTCTGCCTTTTTTTACTTTGATGTTTAATTTTTTAGCTACTGCTTTTGCTGATGCATATATTGTGTTGTGGGGTTCTCCCTTTTCATAAAGATGGACTCGTCCAGTGTATACTTATACTACTGCTATAGAAGCGAGACGAGAGAATACCACGTTTTCACGCTGTTATTCTTTTAACACTGTCAGCCCTCTGCCTTCGAACGGAGAGCATTAACCCAGACGTAGCTCCTCCGAAAGGTAGTCATGAATGGGCAAAATTAGACATATTTTGGCTGGGCTATATGGCCCGGAGAACCCAAGTAAAAAAGGCCTTGTGCCACATTTTGCCCTAGTGGGAGGGCAAATAAATACCGAATGCTGCGTTTTTTCGAGGTAATTCCTTTGACAGTCAGCTCTCTGCCTTCAGGCTGAGAGCATTAATCCAAACATAGCTCCTCCGAAGTGTAGAGTCAAGACTGGGCATAGTTAGACATATTTTTGGTTGGGTTATACTGCCCTGAGAGCCCACGTTAAAAAGGTCTTGTGCCACATTTTGCCCTAGTGGGAGGGTAAATAAATACAGAATACCGCCTTGTCACAGAGTTAACCGGAGAATACGAGAGTCCAGAGAGAGATTAGCGGTCAGTATACAGTAGCTCATAGTAGCTCGGTGCTCCACTCATCTAGAAGATTATTACGCAGTACCCGTCAGCTTCCGACGCGGACATGTTCAATATACTACGGTTTCACTTCCAGAGACTTGTAGATATACGTTTTACTAACCCGTATTCCTGGACTACTAATCTTCAAGTATGTATCCTTATGTTAATACACTTATTTTCTATCTCAATTACTGGTCGTTGATAATTTATTTGTGCGGGCCCTGTTCCCGGCATTTACAACATATTGCTTCGTTGGTACTTATACAGGGTCCTCTTCACCCAAGATTAATTCGAGTTCAGCCTTGCAGAGTTTAATTGTTTTGAGTTTATACTTTCTTGGCTGTCGTTTTGGGAGTTGTTCTAGTTCCTCCATTTCAATATTTTGTGCCTGATTGACATGTCTCGATTTCTTGGCTTTTTGTATATTATTATATCTTCCTTTCTGTTGTTTACACGTTTTCCTCCGTTACCAATTAAAGACTTAGTTGGCTTCATGACATTTTCATCACATAGCAGACGCAGTTCGTAAATATGTAATGCGGTTCTAAGTCGTCACACCCCGTGAGAGACCGAAATATTTACCGAACAATTATGTCTAAATGCAATGTTGATATGTTGTGACCAGATTAAAATATGATTTTAAGTGTGAGTTTGCTTATATTTAATGTAGATGGCCCCCAGTATCTGAAGGTTCTTTTTACTGTGTGTATGAGAAAATATTATTGTGTTATCGACTAAAATCTGTCTAATACTACCTACATGGGTATGTTTTTCTAAGAAATGTTGTTAAATTGAACTATGATCAGAAAGGTGGCAGGTAAGTCCATGTGAGAGTGTGGTTGTAGTAAAACCAATATATGTCTTCTATTCGGTGACTGTTATCGTTGCATAGCAATGTTTTATGTCAACACAAGATAAAATCATCTTTGATAATGGATGTTTTTATGTTAATATCCCTGTAACCTCTCTGAAGATGGTTTATGTGAGCCGAAATATTCGAACCAGCATAATAAAAAATAACCAATTGTTACACAATTTGTTTTTATTTTCACGTGAAATATTGTCTGTTATATTTAACAGTATATGTTTAGAAAATTATCTCCTGCCTCGATACACAATATATATATATATATATATATATATATATATATATATATATATATATTGTGTGTGTCTGAGAGAGAGAGGAAGATGAAAGAGATTTTAATTGGAGCTTCTTAACTATTATTAGATGAAATGAGATTTGAGGTGAATCGTCAATGCAATTATCAAACTCCATTGCAGAAACTGAACATTATTAAATGATGTCACTGCCAACTACACGAGCCATACTGTCTCTCGACCATCAAAGAAAACTATTTGTTATCTCGAATTTGCTTGACTTTTAAATATCGTTGCCTTTTAAACTAGCAATTTCTGTGTCAGTTTTTCAAAAACGCATGACGAAGATTTATACAGCATCGATCAAAAAGATTTGGACGTATATGATCCTGTGTCATATATAAAACATAAAATAATATATATATATATATGTATGTATTTTTTTTAATCATTTCATCCCAAGCAAGGCATTCCATTGCCACTATTGCGCAGGGGGTTACTTAGGGGAAAGTGATTGGAAAGAGTGGTTAGATAGAGGAAATGTCAGAAGGCGGGTAATAGACGGGTAAGGATAGCGAGAATGGGGGTTGGGTAGATGGCAAGGGTGTTTGAGAGAATAAATGCGAGTTAGTGTGCAAGGAAAGAAGCTGTTGTAGTAGAAATTATGGTCACATCTTATCTGTTTCACAGTAAAAGGGTGGGACCTAGTAGCTAATCTAGTATCTCGTCCAAATTCATACCTAGGGGGCACCAGTGATCTAAGTTCATCGGAGCAGAAGCCGTGAAAGTATTTATAGTAGAGGCACAGGGAAGCCATGTCACGCCGGTGAGCGAGTGACTGCAGGCGGTCAGCAAAGTCGGTATCGATCACACACACACACACACACACACACACATATATATATATATAACCGTTTCACTCCCAAACAAGGCAGTACTGTCACTGGTGTGCAAGGGGTTAAAATGAAAGTATACGGATGACAGAAAGAAAAACATTGTTGAATGGATAATAGAAGTCACGAAGATAGACGCTGGCAATTGACGTTGCATTTAAACTTTTACAGATTGTAAGCAATTGAAATGAGGTTCTACAGAAGGATGCTGCGAATATCATGGACCGAGCATGTGAGCAATGATAAGGTTTTGGAAATGATGGAAACGAAAAGGAAATTAATACTGAGTATCAGGAAAAGACAGCTAAAGGTCCTGGGACATGCAATGAGGAAGGAAGAGTTGGAGAACCTGATACTAACAGGCCAGATAGAGGGAAAAAGAGACAGAGGAAAGCAGCGGATAACATATTTGAAGGGCCTGAGCAGGTGGATGACAAAACAGGGGTCACGTGGTGTTACAGAAGAAATTGTGCTTAAAGCCACCAGGGATAGGGAGATGTTGAAAGCTATGATCACCTACGTCCTGAAAGGACAAGGCACGTAGAAGAAGTTATCAGGGAAGTAAGCATAGAAAAAATAGTTCGAAGTGCGAGAAGTAGAAAGAAACTGAGGGAGTAGAATTTGCGATTACACTTGTCTGTGGGACCTAATTTTCAATCTAGTTGCACAGGTAAATTGATGAGGATGGGTCACCAGGGAATAAAGCTCATCAGAGCAGAAGCTGTGAAAATGATGAATCTAGGGAAAAATAAAAATAAACATGGCTTTTTCAGTTTTTTTTTTTAAATAAATTCCAATACTTAGTGATTGTTTTTTGTTTCTATTTCTTTTGTTTCATGCTGCGATAACAGAAGATAGGCCAAGAATGGAAGGACTCGTGTAGTATGGATGTGAACAAAGGAGGAGGAACGCGTATATATAAAACTGTAATCCTGTATTTTTCATCGGTGACGCTTGCTTTGAGCAGGAGAGTAGCCGGAGAGAGTTCACACATACGAAGGAGCCATCGGGAGTCTTTATCCAGCGGGAGTTCTTCAGTTCAAAATTCTAGATTTTCTATAATCTTAAAACTCCCACGCGTGGTTACGTTTTTCGGTTATCGCTTTGTTGACTTAAATACGACCGGAAAAATCTCAACCGCGGGCGGATACACATATCAATTACCTCTACTGTTCAAAGTAATATATCATCCGGACGCAAATTTAATGTGGATGATCTAGGACTTTCTAAATATTTTTTTAGTGAATTGTTTTCGCTTTTTAATTTGAATTTCAATTTATACAAAAATTGTTTGCCTATGCTTCTGATCAACCTCTGAAATTTTAAAAAGAAATTACTTAACCGGCGGTAGAGAGCGAGCGAAAATTTCTTCTTCTTCTATGTGTCCTGTTCCTTCATGACGTAGGCTATCATGGCTCTCCACGTCTCCCTATCCCTTGTGGAGTATGTTTGCTCCTGTTGCTCCTGGCAACCCCCGTTCCGTCATCCACCTGATCAGGCCCTGCAAATATGTTATCCGAGGCCTTCCTCTGTCTCTCCTTCCTTCTATCATTTTACTCGACCGACCTCATTTTCTTAATAGTTGTCTTACGTAAATATAGCGTGAATCGCTGAGGGTAAACAAAAAATAAAATTTTAATTAAAATTTCGAACGTGTTAGTAAGGATTTAAAAAAAAAAGTTAAAATAATAACAAAATTTGATCTTCCCTCTTAATAATAGCATGAACTATTTGATGATAAAACTTTGTTTTTATTAAGTTTGAGCCCATTTAACATCATGATATGCTGATATTTTTTTGGGGGGGGGGCAATTGAGTGGAGGTAACTAAATTCGTAATTTCTTCTGTTTGACTACAACATCCATCTCATAGATGATAAAAAAAAAAAGAAATCTGATTTTCTCAAAGATTTTCTATAAAAAAAATTCTGACTTGTATAATTTGTTTTTCGGTGCGTGGTTGAAAGAAGTATGCGTATTTTTTCTTTCTTTCAAATGTTTCGTAAGCAGGGAGGAAATATAGGATAATATTTTTCCAATTGAGTTTCTAAAAATCTGTGAGCGTCTTTTATCTGGGCGACAGAGACATTTTGGCTCTACCCTGGAAGCGTTAGTTGAACGAATGTTTACACTGACCAGGACGATAAAAGCCAATAGTTCAATAATGTCATTGTAGGTCATTCTGAGTAACTTGTGACTCTTCAGTGGCATACTTTTGGGTTGTAAAAGGAATTAGTTTTCTTTAATCGACTGCGGGCGAGTAAAGCAAAACCTTTAATTGCCCAGTTTTTAATCGGCTGAGTCGATCGAGCGAATGAAATCTCAAAAGAATTTCGTTATTTACATTGTTCGGACCGTAATGTACAAAAAAATTGTTATAGTTTTGTTACGATGAGTAACTAATGCGTTTAATGTTTTGTTTCGTAATATATTCCTTTTCTGTTCATGTAATCATTTATTTAAATTTATTTAGATTTCTTCAATACATTATTTGTGATTTTTCTGCCTGTCTACCTGTCTGCCTGTCTGCCTATCTATCTATCTATCTATCTATCTATCTATTCCAGTGTGTTCATATCTATCTATCTTTAAAATGTTATATTTATTTTTCTGGTACGATGAACGAAGACCTCATTAGTCTAAAAACAGATTTTTTATACAAAGATTCTCTTTTGTATACTTATAATATGAAGTAGTATTTACATTGTTAGGACTGTTGTCCTCATTTTTATTGCCATATTCATATTCACAACGTTTCGGCCGTTGTACGCTCCGGATTTCTTCAGGTGATAGAAATGTTGAACTGAACCCTTTATTTAGATCACGGTGTTTTTACTTATTTTAAGTATAAGATTCTTGTTTGTTTGTAATTTTTCTAAGAGTTCTTCGTTGCTTATATGTTCGGTATTCCCAGCGTCCTCATGTAGAACCGCATTTCTTCTGCTTCAAGTCTCTTTTTCATCAGTAAGGGGCTATCTATTTTGACTTTACATAAACCATAAGTGGTTGACATTTCGTAAAAATAAGTTCTTCAGGCAGTAAATGATCATGGCTCTCCATAACTTTTTATCCTTTGAAGATTTCAGTAACGGTTGTTTTCTTACTATCTCCCTTAATCTGTTTCCTAATTTGTTCATATTATTTCTTCTGATAAAACGGTCACTGTTATAGTTTAGGCTTTAGTATGTTATGTGAGTGTTATATTTTCCAAACCCACATTCCTCATTATGTCCCAGGGATTTGGTTTATTTTTCTGAATTTTGCGTGTAAGTTCTTTTTGTTTTGATTTTTCTTAAAACTTACTCGAAAAAAATAAAATAAGAAAATGTGTCCGAAGAATTATGATTTCGGACATCCTGATCAATATGGCATTAAAAAAAAAATGTTGATGCATTCTTACTTTATTGGTATTCTATATTGATACACTCCAAACTAGTTGTGCAGTTAGTCTTTTTTTTTTTTTTTTTTTTTTTTTGTGGCTGGGGTCAACTGCGACCGAACAAGTTGCGAAAGATGGGCCAAATTCGGTAAGATACACACACGATGGGAGAAAAAAAAACTTTTTGGTTAGGAAAGAAATACAGAGACGTGATGTATCAGGAAAAAAATCCAATTTTTATTGATCTCTTTTTGTCATTTTTCCCCCTTTCCTGCTGAAATTATAGGAACATCGGACCCTCATATATCAAATGCAACAATGAAACGGACATTTGAATATTCGACTTCTCTCTCTCTTTATTTCTTTCTTCCTGCTCTGAGAGTTGTTATATACCACATGGTTCGACCCAACACTGCTTCTTCCTCTTCCTCCGTCTAAACTACTGACTGGCCACTGCGCACTCGGCTCTGATTGATCCTTGTGCGAGTGGCTGTAACTGATGCTCTGACCGTGATCACGCGTGAACCGCTTTTAAGCATATTCAAAAACTTTCCTTTTGCCTTGTCAAATTAATTACGCGTACTCACTAGTCAACGGGATCTACTCTCGTCTTTCTCGAAGGTTGTCGTTCGATCAGTTAAAACTGGAATTCCCAAAGAGCTTGAAGTAATGGCCAGATCAACGATGATGGGGAAGAAAAAATGGGGTGAATTAGTAACTTTAGAATCAGGTAATAATTTTTTTTTATAAAATATATATTATTCGAAAGAGACAACTAAAGTTCCTGGGACATGCACTGAGGAAGGAGGGCTTGGAGAACCTGATACTAACAGGCCAGATGGAGGGAAAAAACATACAGAGGAAAGCAGCGGATAACATATTTGAAGGGCCTGAGTAGGTGGATGACAGAACGGGGGTTGTGAGATGTTACAGAAGAAAGCGTGCTAAGAGCTAAGAGTCACCAGGGATACGGAGACGTTGAAGGCCATGATCGCCTACGTCCTGAAAGGACAAGGCACACAAAAGAATATATATGCCTACTCTTTATAAGAAATTATGTGGATATAAAATGGGGGATCAATTCTATATAATAATCAATATATAAATTGATCCCTGATTTTATAGCCATGCCAGTTACTATACATTTATATTCTAGATTTACAGTGTGGGGTTTGGGTGGTGTAACAGGAGAAAACGTGCTAAAAGCTACCAGGGGGAGGGAGATGTAGAAGGACATGATCGTCTACGTCCTGAAAGGACAAGGCATATAGAAGAGGATTAGGTTGTTCGGGAAATATCTGATTTTTGGAGTAAACTATTAAATTGTGTTCTTATACATTACACCATACAACCAAATTTTGATTTTTTTTTTTTTTTTTTTTTTTTTTTTTTTAGCCTTTCGTCAGTAAGCGGCATTTACTAATTAATTTTGTCTTGGAAGTAAAGAAAATATATATATATAACTCACGTCGAACTTTGTTTCTTGTGACCTAGAAATCGAGGTTTTGAAACTGATTTTTCATTACATTCGAGAGATTCAGCGTTTATTTGCTAAATGAGAATTTTTGTAGAACTTTCTGGAAGTTTCAAAAGCTTTAGAGAAGTTTCTAAATGTTTCAAGAATTTCTAGAACGTCCTAGCCACCAACGATTACATAATAAAAACATTATTGGAGACTACATCTTGGGGCTGATTCGTGAAAGTAATTTACAGTACAAGCTGATATCACGAAATCTAATCATTTCAAATTTTAATGTGAACTTTCTTCTTCAAACTTAGAATAAGTAAATTTAAATATATTGGGTTTTTTTTTCTACTTTGCACAAACGAGAATGTTCCTATTCGCCAATTTTTGTAATAAGAAACATCATAATCCTGGTCACAAGAGTCAATTTTGAATGATTGTATTAGTCTTTTTTTTTTCTTTTTTTTTCATACTTTCTAAGCGTAAACTAATAAAAAATAATTTTTGTCCCTCAGTATGTTATGTTACAATGTTATTATCAGTCAGTTAAGTGCCAAACGTGATACACGCTTTGGGCGATCATGTCTCGAAAGAGACATGACTGATTTTCTTTTTTTTTTTTTTTTTTTTTAATCATTTCACCCCGAGCAAGGCAGAAACGCCACTGATGTGCAGGGGGTTACATAAATGTAAAAAGATTAATTAGAAAAGAGTGAGGAGTACAAGCTAGTTAGAAAGGAACAATAGAAAGCTGAGAAAGCAGGTGCAATGACAGATACATGGGCGGAGAGAAAGTGAAGATTATACAGGGGAGGGGAGAGAGCTAGAGTCCAGTGGTTAGTAGATGTGTATTAACTTTGCATTTAAATTTCTGGAGGTTGTAGCCGTCAGGAAAGCAAGAATACGGGAGCGAGTTCCACAGGCGGGAAGTGCGAGAGAGGAAGCTGCAGGAGTAGAATTGTCGTCTGCATTTGGCTAACCTGACTGTGAATGGCTGGGACCCAGTTGCCAGTCTGGTTGCACGGGTAAACACCTGTTGAGGAGGCATCAGTGACTTAAGCTCATCCGAGCAGAAGCCATGAAAGTATTTATAGAAGAGGCAGAGGGAGGCCACATTTCGACGATGGGAAAGTGGCTGCAGTCGAGTCGCCAGATCAGTACCTATCACATTACAGACTCTCCTTTGGAGCTTGTCAAGAACACTGAGGAGAATGGCAGGGGCACCTGAAAGATTATCCCGCAGTAGGTTACCATTACTTTCTGCTGTAGACTGGTTCCCGACCAAGTCTAAAGAGACCAATCTGTTCTGTTATCTAACTCACAAGTGGAAGGAAGAGACGGATTAATACCTTTCCCAAAGGTTATTCGCTCGTAAGTGAATGCAATGATTTCAACTGGAATGCGAACTCGGCTCCCCGATTTCTCGTTCCGAGCCGATATCCCCTGCACTACAACGCACATCCTTAGACGCACAAAAAGATATTACTCATTCCTAATGTTCCAAGTTTCCACTTTGTTAATTTTATATGAATCTCATGTGGAATTTAACTTCAAGTATTATTCTCCTTATCTTGAACAAGAATACAAAAAAAAAAAAAAAAAGAGACATGCGGTTACGTTTTGCGCGAGTTCAAACATGGTACGAAGGATCCACTTGTGATCAAAGAATACGACACCGCTGGTTTCTGAAGTTCCACTGCACTGTGGGGATACGAGTCTTGAAGATAAAGGTGGTAGAGGATGTATGTCCATTTGCAATCTCCAATAAACACTTGAAAATATTAATCGATCAAAATCCACATTAAAATGTCAGAGGAATGTCTCAGATAAGAAGTGTCAGCATTTCAACAATATCAGACCATCTCAAGAACATTGGCAAGAAAAAAAAAACTCAAAGTGTGACCGATGCTGAATCGGCGAAATTAGAATGATCTATAAATTGTACCAAAAATAACAGAAATATATTTATAAAAAACAAAAAGGTTCACAGTTATTGACCCTATATGAGCCGTTATATCGCCGAAATATTTTAACAGATTTGATACAAGGAAAAAAAAAGTAGTATTATCCTAATCCTGATATCTAACGGTGAAACCTAATTACCATTCAGATCAGTTAGTCATGGGCCATATGTGATACGCGCTTGGGCGATCATGTCACAAAAGACACATGACTGACTGGGCAGAAGATTATCCCGCAGTAGGTTGCCATTGTTTTCTACGATATACAGGTTTCCAACCGAGGCTCTAGAACTCAGTCTGTCCTGTTATTTGACTCATACCTGAAGGGAGAAAAGTTAGATTATATTACGTTATTATATTAAGTATAATTACTGGGGGATCATTTTATTACTTCATAACAATAGAAAAACGATCCCCCACTTTGTGCCAGGTAGAAGTTTTAATTATATTTCCAAATATTATATTCAGTCAGTCAGTTAAGTGCTATACATGATACACGCTTGGGTGATCATGTCTCGAAAGACTGGGCAGAAGATTATCTAGCTGTTTTCCGTTGTTACGAAGTAATAAAATGACCCCAATTAATTATACTTAGACTATATTACATTATTATATTATATTTGGGTTCCATAGCCTTGGCTTGCAACCAGTCTACCGCAGAAAGTAATGGTAACCTACTACGTGATAAGCTTCTGCCCAGTCAGTCATGTCTCGAAAGAGACATGATCGCTCAAAGCATGTATCGCGTATGGCACTAAACTGACTGACTGAATATAATAGTGGGAAACATAATTAAAACTTCTACTGGGCATAAAGTGGGGCACCGGTTTTCAATCGTTATGAAGTAAAAAACTGATCCCCCAATAATTATACTTAATATAATAATGCAATATAATCTATCTCTTCTCTCTCCAGCTATGAGTTAAATGGCAGGACAGATTGGGTTCTATAGCCTTTGGCTTGCAACCACAGAAAGCAATGGCAACGTATTGTGGGATAATTTTTCTGCCCAGTCAGTCATGTCTCTTTCGAGACATGATCGCCCTAAGCGTGTATCACTTATGGCCCTTAACTGATTGTCTTCAAGGCGTCGAAGAGTTTCAGTGCTATGAAAAGTAAAACTAAACCTCCAAAAACACTAGAGGAGAACACAAATTTCAAAACAACGCAAGAATGGGTTCTACATCAAGGCGTCAGTCTTGAGAAATAATCAATGACGTAAATTCAGGATGATCTCCACTCAACTGAAGCTCCCACTAGACGATATTTTTTTCTGGATTGTTAGCTATAAGAAAAAGCAAGATTTCACGCTTCGGCGAGGAAAGAATTCATATGGAGGATTAGGCTTAAAGGTTACTAAAAACGACAAAAATGTATTTTCCATCGATGAAAGGTCAGCCTCAGTGGAATGTAAATCGGTTACAAATAGCGAAATAAAAACCTATAGGAAAATATCTTTGACATTCAAACTGTATCCTGTAAGATCTTATCTCATCACCTGATGTTTCTTAAGCGCGGATTGCCAATTCTCTAAGACATCAGCAACAAAATGTCACCGAGATCGACAGAAAGAATAAGTTAGATATGAACTAGTTAAGGGTCGGAAGGTGGCTGTGAAAAACAAAGGGTCTAAGGCTGTGGGCGTAATTGAGACTTGATTGAGTTAAAAGGGACAGAGAAAACGAGTAAATAAGCACAGGAGTTAGACAAAAACAGATTTTCTTTTTATAGTCATTTCACCACAAGCAAGGCTAAGAAAGTCGGTTCTCTGTGTAGGGCTAGGAAGTTTTTAAAGCCTGAAACAATTCTGCGCGTATCTACCATCCGCCCGTGCATTGAATACTGCTGCCATATCTGGTCGGTTGCTCCTGCTATCCACCTAAGTGTCTTTGACAACAGAGAATCTGTAATGTGATCCCCACTTGGCAGTTCAGATACAGTCACTTTCTCACCGGCTCAATGTGGCTTCCCTATGTCTCTTCTACAAATACTTTCACGGTTTCTGCTCCGATGAACTTAGCTTACTGGTCCCCACTATATATGAACTTACTCGAGCAACCAGATTAGCAACTAGGTCACACCTTTTTACTGTGAAACCAATAAAATGCCAACTCAAATTCTACCCCATCAGCTTCTCGCACTTCCCACCTGTGGAATTCCCTTCCGCTTACTTGCTTCCTCTTCAACTATAATCTCCAGGAATTTAAATGTAAAGTCAATAGTCATCTCCTATCTCACTAACCTGGATCCTCTCTCTCATGCTCCTTTCTCCGTCCAATCCACTCTCATCTGTATTCACATCCTTCTCTTACCCACTTTCTGACACCCCTTATAAACTGTCACTATTTCGCATAACTTTCCTCCTGTGTAACCCCCTGCAAAACAGTGACAGTAAAATGGCTTGCTTGGGGCGATATGATTATAAAAAAAAAGTCCTACGATTTTTATTTTTTCTTTATCTCTTTTTCTCTCTTTCTTTGTTTCTTTTTCTCTCTTTCTTTGTCTCTTTTTCTCTCTTTCTTTGTCTCTTTTTCTCTCTTTCTTTGTCTCTCTCTTTTTCTCTCTTTCTTTGTCTCTCTCTTTTTCTCTCTTTCTTTGTCTCTCTCTTTTTTTGTCTCTCTCTTTTTCTCTCTCTCTTTGTCTCTCTCTTTTTCTCTCTTTCTTTGTCTCTCTCTTTTTCTCTCTTTCTTTGTCTCTCTCTTTTTCTCTCTTTCTTTGTCTCTCTCTTTTTCTCTCTTTCTTTGTCTCTCTCTTTTTCTCTCTTTCTTTGTCTCTCTCTTTTTCTCTCTTTCTTTGTCTCTCTCTTTTTCTCTCTTTCTTTGTCTCTCTCTTTCTTTGTCTCTCTCTTTTTCTCTTTCTTTGTCTCTCTCTTTTTCTCTTTCTTTGTCTCTCTCTTTTTCTCTTTCTTTGTCTCTCTCTTTTTCTCTTTCTTTGTCTCTCTCTTTTTCTCTCTTTCTTTGTCTCTCTCTTTTTCTCTCTTTCTTTGTCACTCTCTTTTTCTCTCTTTCTTTGTCTCTCTCTTTTTCTCTTTCTTTGTCTCTCTCTTTTTCTCTCTTTCTTTGTCTCTCTCTTTTTCTCTCTTTCTTTGTCTCTCTCTTTTTCTCTCTTTCTTTGTCTCTCTCTTTTTCTCTTTCTTTGTCTCTCTCTTTTTCTCTTTCTTTGTCTCTCTCTTTTTCTCTTTCTTTGTCTCTCTCTTTTTCTCTTTCTTTGTCTCTCTCTTTTTCTCTCTTTCTTTGTCTCTCTCTTTTTCTCTCTTTCTTTGTCTCTCTCTTTTTCTCTCTCTTTTTCTCTCTTTCTTTGTCTCTCTCTTTTTCTCTCTTTCTTTGTCTCTCTCTTTTTCTCTCTTTCTTTGTCTCTCTCTTTTTCTCTCTTTCTTTGTCTCTCTCTTTTTCTCTCTTTCTTTGTCTCTCTCTTTTTCTCTCTTTCTTTGTCTCTCTCTTTTTCTCTCTTTCTTTGTCTCTCTCTTTTTCTCTCTTTCTTTGTCTCTCTCTTTTTCTCTCTTTCTTTGTCTCTCTCTTTTTCTCTCTTTCTTTGTCTCTCTCTTTTTCTCTCTTTCTTTGTCTCTCTCTTTTTCTCTCTTTCTTTGTCTCTTCTCCGTTCACTTAACTCTCATCACTAATCTCATCCTTTTCTTACCCACTTCCTGACACCCCTATAACCTGCCAATCTTTCTCATGACTTTCCTCCTATGTAACCCCCTGCGCACCAGTGGCAGTACAATGCTTTGCTTGGGGCGATATGATGATAAAAAAAAAAGAATTAGTGCCGCTGTTGTGAAGGGGTTTACTTGAGAGAAGAAAGAGTCAAGATATAGGGGGTGTGGAAGAAAGGATGGGACTGGTGCCTAGGGCGTCACGTGATTAGAACTGCTCATGATTAAACATAAGACATTCATTTTCTCTTATGTTTAACAATATATGTTTCGAAAATTATCTGCTGCCTCGACACACACACACACACACACACACACACACACACATATCTATATATCTATCTATCTATATATATATATATATATATATATATATATAAATCTCCAAGATTTAATAAAAACGACTGAAAAGGTTTTTTGCTGAATCTGGCATGATATATATATATATATATATATATGTACTTGTGCTTAGAGGGCTTTAGAAATATAATTAAGGTAAATAATTCTTTGCCTCTGAATAATTTGATAATTTACATAATTCGTTCCTTCGAAGTTCAAATTCTCTAACGTATTTTTACGACATTTAAAATCTATAAAAACCAAGTATTCCATGTAATTCACGCATCTACGTGCACACATATCTTCACGTGTGCATGTTGTTTACATTATTACTGCCTTTGAATTTGAAAATTCTTCATAACGTTTATTTATTCTCTTTTAAAATGTTGTAACACTTTTCTTGCTACAAGGCAATATTTGATTTTTAAACTGTAATATAGTCCCTGATGATGAACGATGACGTTCGTAAGTTCCAGGACAACCTTTGGCCAATTTTTATACAAATATAATCCGGAAATAAAAAGTCTAATCAGAAAATATTAAAAAACTCAAAAGAAAATATATAAGACTATGTTGTCTCTATCGTTTAATACAACTTGTTTAAAATGTGTGTGTGTAAGAATCGCTTCATCAATTCGTGTAGTGTACATTGGCAACTATACACAATGAATTTCAATTAATATGTTCATATTGATGAATGTTTTGCCCACTAATTTTTTATTATGTATGTAATAATAGAATTATGGTTGCCTAAATTTTAGCGTACTAATCGAAGACGTTTTAATTGAATGCACATAACTTGAGGGCTGCATATAATAATATCTATAAAATCCAAACCGTATGCCATCTTATATATATATATATATATATTACGAGAGAAGAACCTGAAACAAATAATTCTTACACAATGTGAGCGGAAAAAAACTTCAAGGGCACCAGCTATACAGTATTAAATAGATTGATAGATTTTCGATATATGTGTAAATTTTCTTTCTCTTTCGAGACAGACCTTTGTAAGTTGTTGTTGTTTTTTTGTTGTTTTTCGATCTAATGTATATATATTATTTATTACCAGTTACCTAACATTTATTTTCATGCCCTGAAATAATTCGGACAAAAAGATCAGAACAGAAACAGACAGAGGGTGATAAGAAATATAAAAATGAAATCTTTTTTTTTTTTTTTTTTTTTTTTGTAAAAGACAGTGAGAAAAATAGTTTCAAAAAAATGATTAAGGCTCAACGTTGTGGTTACAATGATTGATAGTCCTTAAAATATTCCCCTCGAGTTTCCCGATAGATGGCGTCGCAGCTCGTATAAAATCGTTCGGTGGTGTTGGTTAGAACGAGTAAAGCAGACAGAGGCGTGTGGGTTTGAAATGAGTATATCTGCTGTCCGTAGAAGGGGCAGTGGAAAGAGAATGAACGCTTCATCTCTTGGGAAGTCGTTCTAGACTTATTTGATTTGGCGGGTAAATCAGGTGACGTAATGTTTGATCTGGTCAAGGCATCCATTGCTGGAAATGGCGTCTGCTCTCCATGAACGGTGGCGGGGGGTCTGACCGAAGAAGAGGCCAATTAAACAGGAGATTGTTTTACCTTGCAATTATTTTATTTTCTATGTTTTATATTATAGAACGTTTTCACTAGAGATTCAGAGGGC